>ML784504.1:1059153-1116805 GCA_009831015.1 Picea engelmannii
TCTTCTTGTAGAATTATTTCTACTTCATGATTTTATTCTTCTTCATTGTCATCTCTTTCAATCCTTGGATGAGGACATTCAAATTCAACCTGTCCTACTCCTTCACAATTAAAGCAAAAGAATTGACCTCTATCTTCTTCTTTGAAATCTGAGATATTGTAATCTTCTTCAACTTCTTCTTCTTCTTCTTCTACTCCTTCCCTTGCAAAAAGGTCTTGTAGCTTATCCCAAAGCTATTTTGTTGATGCACATGATCCCACCTTGGATTTCACTGAATCTGTCAATCCATCCAGGATGGTATCTATTGCCAGTTTGTTGTTCCTTTTTTCTTCCTTCTGAGCTGGAGTCTTTGGTTTCTTCAAAGCATTGTATCCTAAAGAAACTGAGCAACAAACATCTACCCCAAGATATTTCAAGTAATTTTCCATACTATTATTCCAGTATTCAAAATTTCTTCCATCAAATGGTGGAATCCCATTTGGAATGTTGTCTTCCATTTCTGCATAGGATGTTCCTTCCAGTGGTTAAACGGTACTGAAGGTAACCCGCTCTGATACCAATTGTTGATACTGAGAGGGGGGTGAATCAGTTTCAAGTACAATTTAAAACATTTTCCAACTTATACTTAAACCATTCAATTATATCCAATGAGCAATGAACAATAGTATAAGAGTTACACCATGCACAATATATGAGAAATAATCAATAGTTTTTGTTCAAGGGAAGTAATGATTTCCAAAGGTAGCTACAGCTTCCAAATGTAAAGGTAGGGGTAAACCTCCAAGAGGAAGATACAATCCTCCAATATCAAGAGAGAGTTGAACTCTCCATACTTTCCCCTTCTTTCCACCCAATAATATATGAGAGATAATAAAACTTCACATTAAATCATCACCATCAACCAACCATCACATAGAACTTGATAATGCTTCCTGATACTTCTTCAATTTCTACAATTATTCAATTCTTGGAATACTCTAATCCTGTAGATAATATTATTCAGTTTATTCTCTGAAACCTCTCCAAGTTTCACTCCTTGAATCCACCCCAAAAATAAGTTATAGAGAGAATGGTAGACCTTGTTCAATTCTAGTTTATTCAAGAGACCGAACTTGTACAGAATGCCCCGCACTCAATATTTAACATCATATTCTGAAACTCACACAAAATAAAATATAGTATGTACTCTTTCCAATTCAATTTGTCCCACATCATTTGGATTCTCGATGAATAAGTTATGATTGTTTTACCTGGAACACCTGTTTATTGACTAGCTTCAGGACTGGTAAAAAACCCTATCCTCCACAGAGTGTATCTCCATAATTATAGCGAATCAAGAACAAAAATTTTTACCACAGGTACCTTGATATATATTCTCAATACCATAGCACTTTCACCATTTGAATCATTCTAGAAAAAAAATTATAGCAAAAATGGTAAGATGACCTGAAAATAACATACCTTAGAACACATCACCAAAAGACTTGGGACTAACTATGCTCTGATACCACATTGTAACGTCCCCAGCCCTAGGACATGCTCTGATACCACATCAATAAAGGTAAACTAAAAAATTCATTCAGCAGAAGAAAACTACAATCGCCCAGTTAATGAATTATTTCAATTCCAACTATCATGTTTTCATCCTTATTCATTACAATAATTCATGCACATAATTCATATTCATAAGTAGAAATAGAAATAGGAAATGAAACACACATAAGCAAAAATATAATAGGGCATTAAAAACATGACCATAACACTTTGATTTCTCAAAATTCTCCTTCGACTGAATGCAACCGAAGGACGTTCCTCCCAGCCGTAGGCTTTCTGACATACCATATCTTTTTATTACAGAGGCCACCCCGAGCTCACCAGTGAAGTTATATAAGTGTAGTTCTAAGTAGTGAAGTTAAGTGATAACTAGGTGAAACTAATCCTAAGAAAGCCCTTGAAATTTGGCCTTCTTTACTTCTAATTTCCTCTTAAATTCAACTTGTGTATCAAATGAATGTATAATGATATTTATTTATACCATTTATGTCACTTCCTTTTAACATTAGGGCCGACCTGACAATTTCTTATTTTGTAATTATTTTCTTTAATTATCTTCAGGGCCTACATGTACTTCCTTCTTCAATTCACTTTGTCATCTTCAAAAATTCATTTCTCCTCAACCATGAGGATCCACATGACGTGTCACATACCACTGGAAACAACATCATGTATACTATCCATCCATGGGTGTTGTATCTGCATGTGCATTTTCCTTCATGTCCAAATACCTTCATCAATATTGCAGTCCAAAACCCATGACTAGGGTTGACATCAATGACAACAACCAA
This sequence comes from Picea engelmannii, assembly GCA_009831015.1. Taxonomy (NCBI): domain Eukaryota; kingdom Viridiplantae; phylum Streptophyta; class Pinopsida; order Pinales; family Pinaceae; genus Picea; species Picea engelmannii. Next base: position 1,061,499 of record ML784504.1, read on the forward strand.
TCTTCCAACAGAAGGTTGAGCTTAGGATAACCCTTGTGCCCAAGCATGCAAAAAAATATGCATGCCTGTGACAAGCCTATTACTAATACATTAACTTGTTGGTGTTTCAATTATTGACTGAGATACAATTATCAAAAGAAAACATACATGCAATAAAATGATGGCAAGAAAAATATTTTCCTTAGCTCTAGCATTAATCACACATTAACACAACAATTTTCTTTCATCATTAGAGACAAGAACCACAAAAAATATTGAAACAGCTAAATTATCAATAGATTCAAAAACTCTTACTCATTACAACATCCATTCATGAAATCAAGTCAGAAGTAATTCCTCCTCAAATCCAATCACTCAACGCCTTTCATGAAAAATAGAAGTTTGTCTTTGGTCCTAAACGAGACTTCTCAATTAAGGTAGTTCGGAAATAGTTCTTTACAATTCCAAAAATGAGGGTCTTTTCCAAAACCATCGACCTTTTTCTAAAAGGTTAATCCTCTTATTTATAATGAATCATTAACTAAAAATAGCTACTAAAATTGCAAGCTAAGTAAAAAAAAATATCGCCACATGGCACTTTCATATATTTGTCTTCTAAGAATCATCAAGTAGTTTTATTGAAGTGGATGACTCTTCTCATACTCTGACCACTTGACGAAGAGTTCCTCGCATGTGTTGGCATATGGGAACCTGTGTTGGTCCATTGTGGCTGAAAGAATTTATTTCACTTCTATTTCCTGTGCTTTGTACTTGACTATTTTAACACTTAATCACTGCCAAACTACCCGAGACTTAATCATATGCTCCAAGAATTGTTGTACCTGACTTGGCACCATGCTCGCCACCTTTTTTGTCTTTTTTTTCCATGTTGAGTCTTTTTCCACATGTTGCTTGACTATGTCATGCAGGTCGACAAATTCCTCAGGTGAGCCGAATTCTGGGAGGTCAATGTCTTTCATCTCCCGATTAATCTTTACCCAGCTCTTTTCGCAATCGACCCATTTCTCATGAATATCTCGCTGAGGCTCCTCAACCATTTTCACCTAGTATCCAACCACTTTCCTAATCTGATCTATGGTGTTTTCCCTTAGCACCTGAATTTCATTCTCTTTGGCATCTCGGCCCTTTTGAACCGCGCTAATGTAATCAATTTATCTTGGGTGCTCTCGGAGAGCATCTGCTAGTTGGCTTTCTCGGTGACATTTTTCCTGCAGCTAGAACATAGTTAGAGACTGTGTAAGAGATCATATGCATATATAAATCACGACCGCCGAATTAACAAACTTGAACACATACCTTTGCAGCTTGTTTAACCTAGTTTTGATAATATGAGTATCAGCACAGTCTCGAGACTCTTACTTTGCTTCTTCGGATGCTCTAGGATTAAAACTTGTGTGCAGAATGAAATTGTTCAAAACCGTTCTAGATATTTAAACAGGGATGAACTTACCTTGTCGCATCAGCCATTCAATTTGGGTTATGAGTGTAGTTTTATTAAATCTATCGCTAGATCTTCAAATACGTTTAAAATTAAATCGGATCGTGGGTTGATGGTGTGGGAATGGGTTGTAACGTGGCCTATCGGAGATTTTAAATTGTTGGTGTTCAATCAGCGCACGAGGTAGAAATAAATGCGGGATGAAGCATTAACTAGTCTATTAAATGTCATAATATGATCGTATCTTATGCCGAAAACATCCCACTGTTTCTCTAGTCTATTTGATGAGTCGGGGGTTCGGATTCTGCTTCAAATACTTTTCATTGATATCTTCTTGCAAAATCTCCGACGTCGATCGATCTCTCTGTACATATATGACGTGGAAAAGATGACTAGGAGGTGTGACTAGGACCCAGGGAACCTTAATATGACTTAGGACGAAACTAGTTCGTACGACACCTTTACATGATAAATACACATAGCACTCGAGACTGGCGTCTTCATTATGTTAATCGAAATCAGGACTTTCTTTAAGCTACTAGTTCAAAAAATCTGATCCTATCTTGCCGACGCCGAAAAGTATCAAGGATCGACGATAAACCTACCCAAGTGTTCCTGGATCGACTCTCTTGAAAAAGTCATGATGCCAAAAATGTATCAGGGATCGGTGATCGATGATATGTGTGTCATAGAAAAAATCAATTGTTTTAACCCTTATAAATTTTCCCGACCCTGAGCAAGTGCATCGGTCATCAAATATCAATGATTTCTTTATGGATTTTGTCAATGTCTATCCTTCCTGTATTTTGCCGACGTCGATGGGGATCGACTATCTCCTGGAACTTTGTGGTGAATAAATCACACAAACCAATGCCACCTTCTACCGATTTCGATGGTGCATCGACACTCGAAGACTATTGTAACTGTGTAGCCACTTTACCTGTTTGAATTTCGTCGAAACCAAACACAAGCGTGTTAGGTGCAATGTTAGCTGCAGATTCTTAGTTAGGATGTCAATTTATTTTAGACATAAGGTTTCATGTAACAAGTTCAAACACTCTGACTTGACTGATAAGAGTCATGAAAACAAAACAAAAATAAACCATTCCCCAAAGTAAAATCAATTTATTCAGTAAAAGAAAACAAGTGGTACCCAAAAAGTGATAAAATTTCATAAGGATTTTAGGGTGTGTTGAGCGCTCAACAGATAGCTCATGTGAAAGACTCAGTGGAGTCTTTAAAAAAATTTCATGTACTAGGATCATGCAAAAAATGGGTATAACAAGGAAATATAGTGAGTCGAGTAAACATGAAAGCCATGTGGATTCAGATCCATGAACTACATAGATAAGTATTGTTTCGATATGTGAGATTTTCCCCTTGATTTATGAACAACAATAAAATGTTTTTTGCATGAAATTGGACTTAATATGCTTTTTGTTTGAAATTATTGTAGGAATATGCTAAAATCCAAGAGTCTGGGAAAGAACCAGATCAAGAAAGATAAAACATCGTTGAATTAGATGAAAGTTAATGGCATAACAAGTGTTCTTGAAAAGAACATTGAGAGTGGTTTTCCTTTAATGGGGAGGGTATTGTAACACCCTTGTTTCCCCCATCTAGTAATTATTCATGATTAATGATTTCCATGCCATGGCATGCAAAAAATGTAAATGTATTATTTTTTAATTGTCATTACCAATATCTGAATGTGGGGGTGAAGCCTTGAGTACTGGCCATGATACCACTAGAGGAAAGAGTGAGGAATCCTAGAGAGGGGGATCATTATGCTGAAATAACCCAAACCTCCTTGTTGACATATTATTTTGAAAATATTTAGACTATTTCCTTATCCTCGATTCCAAGGAAAAATAATTTAATGAGAAGGGGTGGTAGTTGAACAACCAACCACCCCCATGAATAGAGGTATGGGGGATTAGGTGAAGATAATGGAAATTGTCAAACATAGGTACAATAAAGTACCATTCTTCGCAACCTCAGTTTTGATCCCATGGGTTCCTTCTAACAGAAGAAAGAGGATAGTCCAAAACCTTCCTGTGTGGGGGAATGCGTGAAATAAAACACATGGGTGTAGCAGAGAGGAGAGTAGTGTGTTTAAGAGAGTCTGATAGAAGACTCTAAAGGGTGTGGGTTTCGGTCTCAGAAGCACATAGGAAAAATAGAGAACTCATTGAAAGTTTTGAACTAGAGCAGAGAAGACTTTAATCCTAGACTAGAGTAAAGGAAGGTCGTGGGCTTGATTTTGTTGGAAGGGAACTGACATTGGATGAAGAGGGCACTAAGGAATGGTGTCATCATGAAATGACTCTTATGTGTAGAGGAATCCAGTAGGAAGGGAATCTAATAAAATTTATATAGGTCTGGAGCTCAGTAGGGAATAAGGAAACTTCTATTGTTGCTAGAGGAGTGGAGGAGAGTAACCTTCGATTTATTTCCTTGATGTGGTGAGTTAACAATGAGAGAACCCCTCTGGTGGTATCATGGTTGGGCATGGGGGTTTTCTATTGTCGAAGTGATTGTGCATGTAGAGCCTACAGTTGGGTGTAAAGGTGAACACCCACAGTCAATCGGTTAGCGACAACCTTTAACCAGACAAGTATCTCATATTCATGTGTACTGGAACTAAAATGTATGGTAAGGTTGACCGTAATTGTATTCATGAATATGTATGCTTGTGTGATGAATAGAATAAATGATCATTACAATTCTATGTATTTGAGTAATGATAGAATAGCATAAACAATTGTTCTATATGAATATTGTCTTGAATGGATATATAGACAAAACCCTAAAGAATAATATTATATTATATTTGTTAAGACAACCCTATTGTGCCTTTGTAAAATTCAACCATATTGTTCCTTGACAAGTCAATTGTAAATTAGAAAGATAAAGTGGACAGGTCGGCCCTAACCTAATTTCTAGGGGGCACAACTTGTATTTATAAGAGGCTAGGTGCATCACTTGAAAGAAACACAGAAAAGTGCCAAGTCTGAGAGAGTGATGCAGCTACAGAGGAAGGTTGTTCTGGTGAAGGGTTGTGGTTATCTGTTGGAGGACTATCTTGGTCTAGTAGTGCACTACTCTATTCTAGTTAGAGTTTTTTGGTTTATCTTCTATTTGGCAAGATCTCCCTTGAGAGAGACATTGTACTCATTGAAGAATCTATATTGAAGAATCTTTGTTGGGTTTTCTCCCCCACGCGGTTTTCCCAAGATAAATATTGTGTATATTGTGGATGTTTTTATTTCAGTGATCCATTTGCATGTAGTTAGTGCTTTAATAGTCTAAAGTTAAAGAATATCAAAGAAACTTAATTGCTTAAGAATAATTTTAACATGGTATCAGAGCAGGCCTGAAAGAATCCATTTGCATAGTTTATAAGAGCTCATTAGGGAAAATAATACCATAGGAAGACTCTCCTAACCCTATCGCATCTTTCCTTGGGTTTAGATTCTCAGTTTGATGACGTTTTGAAAACTGCAACTAGTGTTGCATATGTTGTAGTTGTTGCAATTGCTTGCAACTACACAAAACCCTAGAAGGTGATTTCACCTACTTTCAAGAGGAATATGGTCAAATTAAGGCTACCAAGAAGTTATCCTAAGGAGGACACACCTTTCCCTTGGAGCAGAATTCCAAAATTCACATTTTGAAAAATTAGGGTTTCCTCATAAACCCTTGTTCAAGACTTCTTAGCAGCTATACAATTGAAGCTGAAACTAATCACCCTGGCATAGTACACTCTGGTAAGTACAAAACATTTCCTTGAAAAGTTCTTATTTTTCTTATTGTATTGTTCAAGAAAAGTATGGCACCCAGTACCAAGCTTGATGAGAATCTTGAAGGTGTTGATAACTTTTGAGCATAGAAGTACATAGTGATGCTCATTCTAGAAGAGAATGATCTAGAATATTTCGTAAAATAAGAAGCTCCATAACCTAATGGATATGAGGCCAAATAAAAGTACAAAAAGAACCTAGTGAAGGCGAAGAGAATCATTGTTGATTCTATCAAGGATCATTTGATCCATGATGTCTCATCATTGACAACTCACAAGAAAATGTTTGATTCCTTATCCCGATAGTATGAAGGAAATAATATCAACTGGAAGATGACCTTGAGAACACAACTCAAGAATGTGAAGATGAAAATTTCAGAAACTATCCAATCATACTTCACAAGAGTGTCTCAAATAAAATAACATCTTGAAGCCATTGAAGACACAATCGAAGAACATGAGTTGTTGATGACTACATTGAATGGTTTCCCCAGATATTGGGAATCATTCATTTAGGGTATATGTTCAAGAAGAAGGATAACAAGGTTTAGAAGATTGTGTGAGGATTGTACTCAGGAAGAAGATAGATTGGAAGCAAGAGAAGAGAAACTAGGAGATGAATAAAATCAATCCCTAGCAGCACATACTAGAAAAGGAAAGAGCAAGAAGGAAGTTCACTCACATAAGAAACCTCATAGATTAAAAAAGACTCACAAGTTCAAGAAGGATTTATCAAATTACAGATGCTTCATTTTTCATAAGATGGGGCACATTGCCATAAACTATCCCATCTCCCAAGGTCAGGTCAGAAAAGGAAATTATAAAATACATCATGCTCATGCCGCAAAAGATGATGAACATGATCATGATAAACCCAAAGAAGAAGACTCAAGTGAAGAATATGGTTTGATCTCATATCTTACAGGTACAAACACTCATGGAAGTGACACATGAATTATTGATAGTGGTGAAGCTAGGTGATGACTATTAGTATCCCATTAAAGGAGTAGGATAAGAATCCTGCAAGTTAGACTCCAAAAAACATATGAAGATGAAGTATGTATTGTGTACCTGAATTAAAGAAGAATCTCCTTTCTATCTTAGTTTTAGATGAGAAAGGATTCAAAGTTTCTTTCATTGATGGTGAAGTCCTCATGAGGCCTAGAGGAAAATCTATTGATGATTTTGTAGTGATTGGTGTCCAAGAAGAAGGATTATACTAGTTAAAAGGACACTTAGTTTAAGCGCTAGTACATAGTGAAGTCACTCCAAGTGAACTATGGAATAGAATATTTGTTCATATACATTACAAATCCCTACCGATTGTAAGAAATATGGTGACAGGTTTTCCAGAAATCCAAGTGGAACATGAAGGCATATGCAAAGGATGTGCACAAGGAAAGAAAGTGAAGAAACCATTTCCAAGAAGCGATAGCAAATCCAAAGGAGTCTTGGACATTATACATTCAGAGGTGTGTGGACCGATGTCAACCACTTCACTTAGCAGGTATGTATACTATGTTTCATTTATTGATGATTTCTCACGTAAAACTTGGATTTACTCTTTGAAGGATAAAAGTGAAGTATTCAACAAGTTCAAAGAGTTGAAGGCACTTGTTGAAAACCTGTCTTAAAAGAAGATAAATATTTTTAGATTAGATAATGGAGGAGAATTCACTTCAGATGAATTCAAGGTATTTTGTAAGGAATATGGGATTAAGAGGGATTTCTCTACTCCCTACAATCCTCAATAGAATGGTGTGGAAGAAAGAAAGAATTGTACAATCATGGAAGTAGTGAAGGCCATGATTCATGAACAAGACTTACTAATGCATCTGTGGGAAGAAGCAGCCAGGACCGTTGTGTATGTGCAGAACATAAGTCCCCACGAAGTACTTGGTAGAAACAAACCAGAAGAGATGTTTACAGGTGAAAAGTCAGAGGTCAACCACCTAAGGATATTTGGTTGTCCAGTATATGTGCATGTCCCCAAGGACAAGAGATCAAAGTTGGACCCTTTAGGAAAGAAGGATATATTTGTTGGATAAAGTGAGACATTGAATGCATACATAGTTTACATCTATAGTCACTGTCAGATTAACACTAGCATAGATGTCACCTTCGATGAGGATATGACTTTCAGTAGATCAAGACAAAATAATTTAGATGAGATTCATGATGAGGATCCTGGAGCTCCCATAGTTACAGATACATATGTTGGTGATGATGTTGTACTATAATATCATGATATGGAAGAACCACAGATACCTGTAGACTCATCCCGAGAGATGAATACCAAGAAGAGAAGACCAACTTGGGCTTGGGAAATTATTCAAGATGCAAAGAAGTATGGTGCTCCAAATGGATCCTTCGAAGAAAGAAAGAGGTCACAACCTTAATCTATCTATGTGGAATTTCTAAGTGACATCATTGATGTTGATCCTACCAGTTATGAAGAGGATGCAAAGAAGAAAGAATGGAAGGATGCCTTGGTTGAAGAGTACTAGTATATTGTAAATAATGATGTTTGGGATGTGGTTCTGAGACCGAAAGAGAAGACAGTTGTGAGTTCCAAGTGGATTTACAAGACAAAACATTCATCAGATGAAAGTATCGAAAAATGCAAGGTAAGGTTCGTAGCTCGTGGTTTCTCCAAGAAAGAAGAAATAGATTATGAGGAGACATTTTCTCCTGTGGCGAGATACACTTCAATTAGAGATATACATGCAATAGTTGCAGTAAAGAAGTGGAAGGTACACCATATGGACATGAAGACAACTTTTCTAAATGGTGTAATATAAGAAGTGTATGTGGAGCAGCCACCAGGTTTCGAAACACATGGTAGTCAGACGCATGTGTGCAGATTGAAGAAAGCCTTGTATGGGTTAAAAAAAGCACCAAGAGCATGGTATGGTAGAATTGATATCTTTCTGATGAGCTTGGGATTTACCAAGAGTAAAGTATATTCCAACCTATACTTCAAGGTTTTGGATGGTGTACCAGTGATACTATTGTTGTATGTGGATGACTTGTTTCTAACAGGAGACGGGAAGCTCATCACTAAGAGTAAGAGAAATCTTGTTGCAGAGTTCGAGATGAAATACCTAAGAATCATGCATTACTTCTTAGGTCTATAGGTATGGCATAGAATGAGTGATATTTTCCTTAACCAAGGAAAATATATTGTTGATATTCTGAAGAGATTCGGAATGATGGATTGCGAGGCCACTCCTACACTGATGGTGACAAATATGAAGTTGTTGAGCAATGCATCTTTAGAGATAGTGGATGCCACCATTTATAGACAGATGATTGGTTCATTGATGTACTTAATGAACACGAGGCCAAATATATGTTTTGCGTTGAACACATTGAGTCAGTATATGGTTGAGTCAAGAAGTGTTCACTTTGTTGCAACAAAACATGTGATGAGGTACCTGAAGGGTACAATTGATTATGTACTCATTTATGCTTCAGATCGTGAGATAAGCCTACAAGGCTTTACTGATTCATATTGGGTCAGTGGTGTTGCATACCAAAAGAGTACATATGGATGTTGCTTCAGTATTGGATCAGCCATGATATCATGATTCAGAAAGAAGTAGACTAGAGTGGCTCTCATTACAATCGAAGCAGAGTATATAGCAGTGTGTTTAGCTAGCAGCAAAGCACTATGGCTTCGGAAGCTTCTTGCAGGATTGTTCGATCTTGAGTTAGAGGTGAATTGTATCTAGTGTGACAACTAGAGTTGTGTGAAGTTGACAGAGAACCCAATGTTCCATGAAGAGTCCAAGCATATCGAGATCAAGTACCATTATATCAGGGATATGGTACAGAGGGGAGCAGTGAAGCTCTAGTATGTCACTATAGATGAGAAAATAGATGATGTTTTGACCAAGCCTCTATAGAGAGTGAAGTTTGTGCACTTCATATACAATATTGGTGTAGTCAAGAAGGATGTCCCTAGTAAGAGGGAGTGATGAGTTACAGTTGCAATCCAGCGTAGCAACTTCAACATGTGGAAAAAGAAACAAGTGGTCATTCATAGGCATGTTACATCTACTCTGGTAAAGAATTTTGGTACGCCGAGTTACTGCTACTCCAGTGAAAATGCCTGGTATGAAGAGGGATACTCCCGTGAAAAAGTATGGTACATCGAGTTACTTCTACTCCAGTGAAAAAATATGGTACGCATATTTCTACTCCAGTGAAAAAGTATGGAACACAAGATACTGACTGTGGCACCAGTCAACATGACCTTGCACAAGGTCAACAAATGCCATGCCTTCAGGGTTGGTTATCTACCTGGATTTTTAAGTTGGTGGGACAACCTGTGTGTTTGGAGGTGTTTTCTACCCTTGGGCTAGATGGGTAGTGTGTGCACACTACATTTCCTAATCCTCATGATTAGATTCTTGGTCATTGTGGACCAGTTGCTTGGTGTGAAAATCAAAGGTTACTAGTTCATTATGGAACCAGATGTTAGATTCAGTGTGAGCTAGCGAGTGAAATCCCTATGATAACATAAATCTCGGATAGATGATGAGACCCTAGATGTTGGCGTGGTTACAAAACTTCTTTAATATAGATTTGTGGAAATTCAAAAAGTCAATGGTTAAGTGTACAAAAGAGCAGAAGCATTCATGATGATTGTTCCGGAACAATACCTTCCTTACTAAGAGGGAGTGTTGAAATTTGAGTAGCTTCGAAATATATTATTATTATATTTATATTGTATTTGACAAAGACAAAACCATAAATAATAATATTATATTATATTTTTTAAGTCGGCCCTATTGTTCCTTTGTAAAATTCGACCCTATTGTGCCTTGACAAGTCAATTGTAAATTAGAAAGATAAAGTGGACAAGTTGGCCCTGGCCTAATTTATGGGGGGAACAACTTGTATTTATAAGAATCTGGGTGCCTCACTTGAAACACACACACACAACAAGTTATCTTGTTAAATTTGGCAGCATCGATAGTCATTCTCCAATGAGAGGCCATATGGGCCACCCTGAGGCTAGCCTGGGAGATTTGGAGAATCAACCAGTCTTGTGAGGTATTGACAAAAGCCAGGGGGAACATACAAACTCCATGAGTCAAACCAAAATTCAGGACGAACGAGATGTTATGTGAGTCTAATGAAAAAGTCAGGGGGAACGTACAACCTCTATGAGCATAGACAATCTAGTGCAAAAGTCAAGGGGAACATACAACCTCTGTGAGAATAGACAGACTAGGGAAAAAGTCAAGGGGAACGTACAACCTATGTGAGCCTAGTCAAGCCTTGTGAGCTATGAGAAAAAGTCAAGGCATGTAGCAAAAGTTAGGTTGAATATAAAATTCCTATGAGATAGAAACAAACGATATTCCTAATATTGAAAATGATATAAATGTATTGATCTAGTGCGTTGGCACGTGTAACATTATCCACCATGAAGATAATTTTGAATTTCCTTGTAAAGAGTCGAGTTGTAACTGAACTCTTAAGTCTAGTTCTATTTTAGAACTAAAGTGTAATGTTGAGTTGTAACTGAAGTCTTAAGTCTAGTTCTATTTTCAAACTAAAGTGTAATGTTGAGTTGCAACTAAAGTCTTAAGTCTAGTTCTATTTTCTAACTAAAGTGTAATGTTGAGTTGCAACTGAAGTCTTAAGTCTAGTTCTACTTTCGAACTAAAGTGTAATGTTGAGTTGTAACTAAAGTCTCAAGTCTAGTTCTATTTTCGAACTAAAGTATACTAGTCTCAAGTCTAGTTCTAAGTTAGAACTAAAGTATGAAGTTGAGTTATGATTAAAGAATGCAAACAAGTTACTATTTCGAGCCTCTCCTCTTCTCCTCTTCAGCCTATATAAGCAGAGGTTGACCCCTCTCTTCAACATAGTTTGATATGCAGGTTAAAGGTGAAGCAATAGAGGAGCATATCAATGATAAAGAGGAAACATACCAAAGAAGCATATCAGTGTTGTATATCAGCAATAGAGGTTGCATATCAAAGGCATGTATCAGCAGCATATCAGTGTTGTATATCAACAATAGAAGCATCATATCAGAGGTGTATTTCAGCAAGGTCTCTTAGGTCTTTGTCAGGTCAGAGTCATCTTGGCAAGCTCTTTAAGAGCAGAACATTCATGGTGGATATTTGTAAGTGATATGACATTATTAATGCAATAAAGGAATATCGTTTGTTGGGGTTTTCTCCCTGTACAGGGTTTCCCAAGGGTATATGTGTTGTTGATGTGCATGCTTACTTATCTACATAGTTATTGTTATTTGGTTATGATTTGGTATTGTTGAAGTGTATTAAGTTGGAATCAAAGTGTTGAAGAAAATAAAAGAATTAATCTACATAAGAAATCAAGCTCATAATTTAACATGGTATCAGAGCATAGGGTGTGTTAAATGTGTTGAAGTGCACTAGCAGGTACACACAGATCCAAGATATCTTGATTAATTTTCCAGTGTGAAGTCCATGGCATCCTCCATTTTAGTCAGGCCGAGGATAATCTCTAAGGAGCTACCAACTTCAATGTGTGGAAGCTTCGGATAACAAATATATTGCAAGATCATGATCTTGAGCAGTATGTGACCACAGTGGTGGAGGAACCCATGAATAATGTAGGAAGAGCGGCCATCAGGAAGAGTCAATCAAAGGCCAAGTGAATCATCTTTGACTCAGTCAAAGACAGTATAATTTCTGCAATGACTTCGTTAATGACTACCAAGGACTGTATGGATACCTTGGTGAATCTGTATGAGAAACAGGATCCAAGTCAGAAGAGGACACTTAAGCACAAGCTTAAGTATTTGAACATGAAGAAAGGTGAATCAGTGGCATATTTTTGTTCCAGGATAGCCCAGATCAGAGATCAACTTTTGGTCACAGTGGTGACAGTGAACGATGATGATTTAGTGCAGGCCATTTTTTACGGTCTTCCTTCTTCATGGGAGACCTTCTTATCCATTGTAAGTGGGAGAGATATTTGGCGCATGTTTGAGAGGTTATGGCATATTGCCTCTAGGAGGAGAGTCTCACAACTACCAGGAGCGAGCCAACGAAAGAAGAGCACTCAGATTTAGCATCAAGATACAAGGGAAAGAAGAAAGGCACTTTCCAGAAAGGCTCTCAGAGGAAGATAAACACCAAAGGTACATTCAAAGGAAAGAATATTGATACATCTAAGATTAAATGATTTAGTTGCAATAATTTGGGTCATTTTTCTAAAGACTGTTGGTTTAGAAATAAATATCCTAGGAAAGGGAAACATCATGCCTCGACTGCTAAGGATGATGAATCCAAAATAAATCAAAAAATTCCTTCTAATGAGAGAGAAAATAGAAAAGAATATTACTTGGTTTCTGCCTTATCCAATTCATTTTTCACAGGGCCAAAAACTTGGTTAGTAGACAGTGGTGCATCAAATCACATGAAATGGTTCAAGGAGATCCTTTCAGATTTCAAGACAAAATATTTTGCAGAGCATGTTGATATTGGGGATGAAAAATGTTATAAGATAGAGGGAGTAGGATCTATCTCCTTTAGACTGGAATGTGGGGATAGACTTCATGTTGATGAAGTATTATATGTTCTAGGGCTCAAGAAGAATCTACTATCAGTTGAAACCCTTGAGGACAAGGGATATTGGGTGATCTTCAAGGACAAGAAGGAACTACTATGGGCTAAAGGTAGCCACTTAAGTACAACAGAACCCATTGGAACTCACAGTGGAGGATTGTACGTCGTGTCAGGACAATGATTTCAGGCATTGGCTCATGATGCGACTAGCTCCAGTGAGTTGTGGCACAGAAGACTTGGACATCTTCATTACAAATCTCTTCCATATATACAGAACATGGTATGTGGCATGCCCTCTATTTCTCTTAGTAAAAATGAAATTGTAATGGATGCATGCTACGTAAAAATATAAAGAAATCATTTCCTAGTAGTGACAACAGAGCTCAGGGCATCTTAGATCTGGTTCATTACGATGTATGTGGTCCCATGTCATCTCCCTCACTCGGTGGTTGTTTGTATTATGTCATTTTTATTGATGATTACTCAAGAAAATGTTGGATATATTTCCTTAAAGATAAAAGTGACACATTTGGTAAATTCAAAGAGTATAAATCCTTTATTGAAAAGACGACAGGGAAACACATCAAAATCCTTAGAATAGATAATGGAGGAGAGTTTGAATCTCTCCAATTTGAGGATTTCTACAAGTCAGCAGGAATCAAGAGATAGTTGACCGTGCCATATAACCCTCAGCAAAATGGAGTTGTTGAGAGGAAAACCAAAACAATTTGTGAGGCAGTGAAAGCAATGATGTTTGACCAGGATCTGCCAAATTCTTTATGGGTAGAATCTACCTCCACTTTCGTGTATATTCATAACAGGTGTCCACATGCTATATTAAAGGACAAGACTCCTGAAGAGGTCTTCTCAGGTATCAAACATGAAGTAGGGCATCTAAGGATATTTGGGTGTCCTATGTATATTCATGTCCCTAAGGAAAAGAGGACAAAGATGGAACCCTCAAGAAAGAAAGGGGTTTTTGTGGGGTACAGTGAGAACTCAAAGGCTTATAGGATTTATGTACCAGGTTAGAGGAAATAGAGGTAAGTAGAGATGTCACTTTCCATGAGGAATCCGCATTTAATAAATTCAGAGAGCTTCAGCAGGAATCAAAAGTAGTTCAGTCGGCTTCACCCTCTTCTGAAAATGAAGAGTCAGATGATCAGAGGGAGGAACCTCATGAAGGGCCAAGTAATGAGCCCTTAGAACTTGCTGAAGTGTTAGAAAGAACTCTTGAAGAACCTCTAACCAAAAGGAAACTAGGGTGGCTTAAATAAATAGTGCATAAAGCATAAAGGATAGTTTCTCCCAAAGGAACTTTCAAGGAAAGGAAGAGGCCTCATAGGTTTGGAGGCTATGTTGCACTGATGAGCAACATTAGTGATGTTGAACATTATTCATTTGAAGAAGTAGATAAAATACAAGAATGGAACGATGCCATTCTTGAGGAATACAGGTCTATTATAAAGGACAATGTTTGGGACATTGTGCCGAGGCCAAAAGACAAATTAGTGGTTTCTTCCAAATGGATCTATAAGATCAAACATGCAGCTGATGGAAATGTGGAAAAGTTCAAATCAAGATTTGTAGTCAGAGCATTCACTCAAAAAGAAGGAATAGACTACGAACATAATTTTTCCCCTGTATCCAGGTATATGTCCATTCGAACTATTATTTCTTTAGCTTTCATTATTGGTTGGAAGATACATCAGATGGATGTAAAAACAACATTATTGAATGGAAATACTGAACAAGAGGTCTTTGTGGAACAACTAGATATTTTTGTACTGCATAATAAAGGAACTCATGTATGCAAGCTAAGGAAGGCATTGTATGGTCTTAAGCAAGCTCCAAGAGTTTGGTATGATAGGATTGATGGCTTTCTTAAAATCCTGAGCTTTCAGAAAAGTGATGTTGATGCAAATCTGTACTTCAAGGTAAGAGGTAACCAACCTGTTATAATAATCTTGTATGTTGATGATCTTTTTCTAACAGGAGATGAAGGGATAATAGCATGGTGTAAGAGGGTGCTAACCTCAAAATTCGAGATGAAATACTTAGTCTTGATGCATTACTTCCTAGGATTGGAAGTGTGCCAAAGACAAGGCGAGATATTTTTGGCACAAGGAAAATACACAGTGGATGTACTAAAGAGGTTTGGTATGATGGATTGCAAATCCATGTCTACTCTTATGGTTACCAACCTGAGGAAGCTGGATGATTTTGATACAGGTTCATATTTGGTGGATCCCACCATGTATAGGCAGTTGATTGGATCATTGATGTACATGATCCACACTGGGTCAAATATATGCTATGCAGTAATTGCAATGATTCAATTCATGACTGAACCGAGACAGAGACATTGGGTGGTAGAAAATAACATATTGAGATATCTCAAAGGGACCATTACTTATGTTCTGAGATATACATCCAGTGGTGGTTTATTTCTTCATGGATATGTAGATGATGACTGGGTAGGAAGCCCAATGGATCGGAAGAGTACTTCTGGATACTACTTCAGTTTAGGATCCACTATGATCTCTTGGTCAAGCCGGAATCAGGGATCCATTGCACAGATTACAATAGAGGCTAAGTACATTGCAGCAAGTGATGCTAGCAGCAGCATATCAGTGGCATATATCAGCAGCATATCAGTGTTGTATATCAACAATAGAAGCAACATATCATAGGTGTATTTCAGCAATGTCTCTTAGGTATTTGTTAGGTCAGAGTCATCTTGGCAAGCTCTTTAAGAGAATAACATTCATTCTAGATATTTGTAAGTGATATTACATTATTATTGCAATAAAGGAATATCGTTAGCTGGGGTTTTTCTCCCTGTACAGGGTTTCCCCAGGGTATATGTGTTGTTGATGTGCATGCTTACTTATCTACATATTTATTGTTGTTCGGTTATTAATTGGTATTGTTGAAGTGTATTAAGCTGGAATCCTAGTTTAGGCTTGAGGTTACAAGGAAAACTGCATAGAATAACCGGAAGGATTCTTCCCAGGATGCCTTCTTACGCCCACTACTCACGGACTCTCATTCCCCACATGCATGTTCCACCCAGGAGTATACACCTTCACAAGAATAGTCCATCAGTGCTTCACCTCCCTCTCTGGGTCTCGGCAACAGGCCAAATCAGGAAGTCTCAGAGCTTTGTAGCTAGTGTTGGACTCTCTCTAGAAGAATACCACTTCCCAACAGACTCCTTCACCTGGAAATAGCTTCTCACAGGCCTGACAGACTGCCTCTTCAACTAAGGGCCAAACAAACTGTTTCCTTCAACTTGATTTCCAACACAGTCGGGCAACCACGAGGCTCCACACGAACATATAATGGTCTGCAAGCCACATGCATTTAAGCACTCTGTGACCACAACAGTCCACTGGAAACATAGACACGGGCTTCCCAAAACCGGTGACAGATAGATGCTACAGCATAACAAGGCTCAGCAATTACGGGATATTCAATTTTCCCCAACCAACAATACAGGAAAGACTCACGGATCAGGTTTCGGGGATGTGTGAGGGTGTACAGAGATCCCATGAAGAGACTTAACTGTTCAGGTAAGGATTCCCTAGAACAAACACTGAAACAGAGGTCGATCATGGACACTCGCGAGTTTAGACAGAGGATGGAGAATGGGAGGTCGAACCCTGGATTCAAGTGATGTTTGGAGGAATGCCCACCCAACTCCCATGCAACAATCGACATAATGGAAAGTGAACCCCCAACATGGCTCATTTCCTAGGTTAAATAGCATGTGCCTGGGTCAACACATGTCGCCCATGAAGCTGCATGTGTTCCATCAGCATGTGTTCCTCCCTAGGAACTTAGGACAAAACATAGATTTCACATGGCTTTTGGAATAATATTAAAATATTATTCCCAATGACTTAATCCCCTAGGCTTAGCCCCTAATCTCAACACTTAGCATCTCTTTCCAACCTTCCAGCCCCCAATCCCTTACCCAGGCTTTGTGGAAGCTTATTCCCCCATCACTCATTCATCATGGTCGGTCCACACACAGAGATGTTTATCTTTATTAATAATGTGCTTAGTTACATGTACAAAATCAGGCTCTTGGCCTTCAACAATTAGGCTCCCTGGCCTAATAAATCATAACCCCATCATCTTATATAAAATTAGCTCACCGTCCTATAAATCATAATTACAATTCATAATAGAATCGGGGCAAGTCCTTGGGGTATTACAATCCCCTCCCCTTATTTTTGCACTGTCCTCAGTGCAACTTTCACATAGCATCAACAAGATTTCCAAAATCTTCAAAAATATGTGGGTATTATGCCCGTATAGCGTCCTCATGATCCCATGTCATGTCCTCAGGACTGTACCAGGTCCACTGGACCTTTACAAGCTCAATAGCTTGATTCCAGAGCTGTTTTATTTTCCTATCCAATATGAGCACAAGATGCACTTGCAGGACACCTTGTTGCTCCACCTGAATCACATTCCAATAGATTACATGATTAGCATCATGTATATATATTTCTTAAGTAATGAAATATGAGACACATTATGTATATTCATGGATGTGGTAATGCAAGCATATATGCAATGTATATATATATATATATATATATATATATATATGTATATACAGACAATTTTAATAACATTATAACTGTATACAACATACACAACATATAATAAATAGAGAATTGTACTTATCTTTTGATTGAGAATGCCTTCCACCCCTGAGTAGGGCTATTACTCCATCGGGGCAATGGCTTCCCAATATAGCCATGGTCCACAATCCTTATCCACATGGTCTAGGCCAAGGTACTAGACCTCAGCAGCACTCCAACCAATGGTCTCTCATTCCCTACATGCATGTCCCACCCGGGAGTATACACCTTCACAAGCACAGTCCATCGGTGCTACACCTCCCTTTCCTTGGGCTTCAGCAACAAGCCGGATCGAAATTCTTAGAGCACCGTGGCTTGAGGAGTTCCAACTGCCTTCAAAGGTTTCCAAGCAGCATCTTCCCGAGATACTCTTTGTAGTCAACATTTTAACTTTTATCAACATCATCTCATCTGCATCATCCACATGCAGTTATCATGAGAGAACATAAAAGAATTCATTTAGTAACTCCAATTAGTTCGAAAGGAAATTCAACTTTTATCCCCAAAACATGACATTCTATTTCATGATTCATCTTGGTTGTTGCCATATTATGAATGCAACCATCCTTGTGATTTTCCACAGGCACCAAACTGCATACAATTTTCCTGCAAGACTTCATCTTGCATACTTCCAACAAATTGTCAGTATTTTTTGTACATCATAATTTAACATGTACAACATCTTATGCAATGATCTTAGAATTTCCTGCACCTAGCAATCAATCACAATTACCAAACAACTTGACCAAATAGAATGACTCGTCATTCTATGCATATGCATGTTCATAATTAACAACAGTAAGTTTATTATTTCAATTTTTTGAACATTAAATTTTATGTAGTTTCTATTCCTGTGACTACATGTCTTGTAACTTTCCTGTTGCAATGTTTAACAGTTCCTGAAATGTTCTCAACTTCATGGGTTAGCAACATTTTAGCCATTAGTATAATTATTTCCATGCAATAATATGTATGCATGTACTTACAAAACATATTCAACCATTGCATTTAGTATACAATTCTATCACTTATTATGCATGAGTGCAATTCTCAATGCATTCTTATTTAGTGCACCTTGCATTGAATTACATAATGCTCTCTATCTCAGTCATGTATATCACCATCCATGAGTTGGAATTATGGCCAATGTGTTGCCACCTTCTCCATACACTTCCTATTATCTTCCCAATTAGTTGGATGCCTTCCTTGTTGACCCGAACATTACACCAAGAATATAATTATGTGGTGTTCATTAGTGTTAGCAAAAAGGTCGCAGCCCAAGTTTTATTTAAAAGTAGGAAGCTTTTAGTACCTATGTGGCTCATAACCTTTCCATATCCATACCTTGTCATATCCAACCAGGTCTTGGCCTTATACATGACTAGCTTACTAGTATTTATTCCTATAACCAGTTTTTATCTTTAATTATTTGTTTATTACCCCATAACCAAATTAACATGACATTTTACTATGTCAATGTGCGCATTCAGAATTTGAAAAGATTTGAATTAATACAGGCCTCCAACCTTTACCACCTCCAGTGGTATGCATTCAAATAATATATCATGTGATTTCATAAAATAGCTTTGGCTGAGGAAATTCTTACCAAAATTTCCTTTCAGCAATTATGCAAAAAGAGTGATAAAAAAAAAAAAAAAAACTCATACCTGCATGACTGCATTTAATAATTTTTTCTTTTTTTTTTATACTACCTGAATGTCTGATAGTAGTAGAAGCTTTCATGCTTCTTTTATCAAACTTATAACCAACACTTCAGCTCTTTGTTTCTTTCTTCCTTATTCAACAACATCACCAACAATACTTGCAACATGCAAGCATTCTTTCCTTGGGATGACCAAATGGGCCATAACATACTTGCTGCCACAAAATTGAAGCAACTTCTTTCTCCCTATAAAACTTTTTTTTTTCTTGTTGATCCCAGAAGTATTCAATTCTTCCTAGATTCCTGAATCTTCTTGTGCTCTCCACTGTAATAACTGTGCATGATTATTCCTTCCTTGAGCACTTTTGACTCAGTTCCCCCACCTCAACGGGGTCTGCTGACCTCCCAGTCAATGGATCTTCAACTCTCGGAACTAGAGCAGCTCTTTGAGTCCCTACTAGAACCTCCATGGAACAAATCCACAGGCCTTGCATGAAAAATCACCCGTGAGAACTAGCGGTGGCACAAGTTTCTCCTACGTGGCCACCGACTATGACCATGCACCTATCCACAATGCGTTTCAGGATTTCGCGTATCGGGTGTTTCGATATGAGTCACCCTCAACTCTCTCTATCCCCAAAATCTGAAACAAGAGTCTAGCATGTGCTAGCTCTTCCCTTAACTTCCACCGGCGTGACCTCTAGCTATGACTTAGGGCCCCAAATTCCGAGCACTATGAGACTTTACCCTTCATGAACTTCGAGGATTAGCTCTCCTCCTTTCTCTCGAGGTCCGAACTCTTGAACCCCATTTGCCTTAGATCAAAGGTCCAGATCTTTTTGGGTTCGACAGTCCAGATCAATTCCTTGTGAATCGACAATTCACGTTTCGGGGTTTCAAAAAACAGTTTCCCCTCTCTTCTTCTGATCTCTAGTTTTTCGAAATCCACGTGAGTCAGATCCAGTGACTCAAAGCTCCATGTAATCCAACGGTGTGGATCCTTTCTCATGAATCGGGACTTCATGGTTCGCAAAATCAGAAAAAAGTTATCTTCCCTTTTTCAACTTCCATCTTCATGAAATTTAAGTGTGTCAGATCAATGGTTGACACTCGCCATGATTCAATGGTCTAGATCTCTCCTCGTGAATCGGAAATTTGCATTTTGGGATTTTCGAGAACAACTCCCTCTGTTCTCCCAACTTTCAATTTTTTGATTTCCCGATGAAAGGAATCAACGGTTCGATCTTCCTTGAGATTGACGATTCAATACCTCCCCTGAGATTTCAAGTGTTGAATGACTCTTAGGTTCATCCTCCTCACAATTTATTTTGATCTAACGACACACGACTATCGACACTTCTCCCTCCAAGGATTCCTACCATCCGTTCAGGTTCTCAATGACTTCTTTCCAAATATCTTGGCGTCAATTATTTTGGACTTGACTTCCTCCCTAACTTGAAGGATTTTGAATATTTCGAAGGCTTTGACAGTGTTATCCCTCCTGAGCTTCGGTTAATGAAATTTTAACTTCACCTTGCCGCACACTTGCGCTCTGCATGCGAACTTGCATTGTTTCTCCCTGAACTTTTAACTTACTCAGTCTTAAAGGGACTCGACCCTTCTGTGTTTTCCAAATGAATTTCTGGTGCCCTCCTGGCACCTTCTACGCTAATTTCCTGGATTCTTTTGAACTTAAAACAAGTTCCCTCTATAATCACTCCTTGCGCTTGATATGCACACTCTACATACAAAATTTCTACGTTGTCTCTTCTGAGCTTCATTTTCTGAACTGGAAGCATTATGTGTCTCTTCCATTTCTTTGCACTTTGTGGCAATTCAAATCAGTTCTAGCACTCGTCAACCTTCTACAATACAATGCACAGATGACTAGAATTTGTCAGGCCTTCATTTCTTGACAATTCCTTCATCATTCATAAACAATCTAATTTAAGAAAATGTTTCAATTTCATGAATTTTTCAAGACCTGCTCAGCTCTTTTCTTTTGGGTAATATCTCCCTCTTTCTTAGTCCCTACCCATGTGACCAAGGGTTGTGACCAAGTGTTAGACTAATTGGTTCTACTCGGGCCTTCAGCCTTCGAAGAGTTTAAGGCACACACAACTATCTCCCAGAGTTTCGATTTACCGAATTCGTGTAAATCCGGTGGATCGACGGTCTACATTTACCCAACATACATTTAAAATCCGTTGCGGTTCTTCCATCTTCGAAGATTTTGGGACTTCTGGACTTCAAGTTTAGGTCCTTGAGGCTTTCAAACTTGCTTTCCTTTCCAACCCCCGACTTCCGAAACCCCGATTTACTTTACCCTTCGGGCCCACATAACACAGTTTTCTCCCACAACCACGGTGGCACGCGGCACATTCAGGAGGGTCCACGTCACCTTCAACGATGTCATCAGGTCCCACCATGCTCACTTTTCTTTTCAACCCACTGGCACGTGGTACACACCCATGTGTCCACGTCCATTCCAAGTGAAATCCAATGGTTATACCTCTCTCAGATCTACAGCATAGATCCTTTCGGCATTTTGGGGTTTTGAAGTTTCAGGATTCCGTGCCTAATCTCACTCTATTTTTCCCCAACAGTCGAAATCATGTAATCGTGACTTACCTTCTGTTTGATCTAACATCAAATCCTTATACTCTCGATCTATGGTGTAGATCATTTTGGAACTTTCGGGGTTTCGGGTTTTGGTCCCAGAGGTTCTTGCACTCACTTCCCTCTCCAACTCCTGAATCCCGAACTTTTGACCTCTCTCACCTTGGGCCCACAGCACAGTTGTCACCCACCAAGGTAGTGACACATGGTGTCCTTAAGAAGGTCCACCTCATTCCCAACGACGTCATAGGGCCCCACTACTTTCACTTTTCGTTTCGGAGTTTCGAGCATCAAGAGTTTGTGCATCTACACATCTCAAACTTTCGTTTGTCGAAATTATGAAATTACGGTCTATTAATATACTTGATCCAATGGTCATGATTCCCCATGATCTGACGACTCAGATATTTTTGACATTTCATGTATCAAGATTTCGTGTGTCACGAGGTCAAAAATTTTTCCACCTTCATCCTCCCTATTCCCGAAATGTTGATTTCTTCCTGGACAATTAACGGTCCAGATCTCTCTTAGATCAACGGTTGTGATCCAATTGTGAATTCTCATGAACTCACCCTTTGACTATTTCAAGTTACAAGTCAGGTAAAGGCTCATATCTCTCCAAGCGTCCTTTTTGATGGACGGTCTTGACGAATTCGGGATTTTGCGTATCACGATTTCCACAATCCTGTGCAACTCCAAAGTGTTTTAAGCCTTTTGCATGTTCTCCAGATCTAACGGTCGTGAGGGTTCTCCTTTCCTCCCGAACATATCCTATGGCTCCAACACTTCTGGTGTAGATTTCTCTCTCTCCCTGTGGCCATATACTACACCGGATGCAGTTTTATAATACCACTACACCTCCTGAGCTTTGTAACATGGTCAAGTAGCTCGTTGACACTCAGAAACATTCTGAGGTCTGAAAAATATCTATGTTATAGTCTTCAATATCTTCCATATCATCGAATCAATATCTACCTCCTTCAATATAGTCATCTGCTAGCTAGTCCTCCATACACAATTTCTTCTCAAAACCTTAGTCCAAAGACCACTTATCCATCCCATCCAGGCTCAACGTTGAAACTATGCTCTGATACCATATTGTAATGTTCCCCGACCGTCAACCCACTGGCCAGGCAATGCTACTGTGTGGAACAACATCATTCTCATACTTAATTAATAACATGCATTTAAATCAAATTAAACACATTTAACTCAGAGTAAGAACAATATTACTGCTAACATAAATAATCCCTGGCATTAACAATAATTCATATTCACAATAGAATACATGATAGATATAAGCATCACAGGCATGCAAAACATAATATTAAGCATAAGCTGATACTTATCTTTGAAACCGTGGTAATTCCACCAACTACGTGCAGGCCTTCGATGAACCTCCCAGCCTTAGACCACGCTACTCATCATGCTCAATAGTGGCTCACCCCTGAGCTAGGACTAAGCTCCACCCAAGGTAACGAATCCTAGTCTAGGTTGAGGTTACAGGGAAAAATGCACAGAATAATTGAAAGGATTCTTCCCAGGATGCCTTCTTACACCCACTACTCACGGACTCTCATTACCCACATGCATGTTCCACCCAGGAGTATACACCTTCACAAGCACATTCCATCAGTGCTTCACCTCCCTCTATGGGTCTCTGCAACAGGTCAGATCAGGAAGTCTTAGAGCTCCATAGTTGGTGTTGGACTCTCTCTGGAAGAATACCACTTCCCAGCAGACTCCTTCACCTAGAAATAGCTTCTCACAGGCCTAACAGACTGCCTCTTCAACTAAGGGCCAGACAACTTGTTTCCTTCAACTTGATTTCCAACACAGTCGGGAAACCATGAGGCTCCACACGAACATACAATGGTATGCAAGCCACACGCATTCAAGCATTGCATGACCACAACAGTCCACTGGAAACAAAGACACGGGCTTCCCAAAACTGGTGACAAACAGATGCTACAGCATAACAAGACTCAGCAATTACGGGACATTCGGTTTTCCCCAACCAACAATACAGGACAGACTCACGGCTCAGGTTTCGGGGATGTGTGAGGTTTTACAGAGATCCCACGTAGAGACTTAATGGTTCATGTAAGGATTCCCTAGAACAAACACCAAAACAGAGGTCGATCATGGACACCCACGAGTTTATATGAAGGATGGAGAATGGGAGGTCGAACCCTGGATTCAGGTGATGTTTGGAGGAAATCCCACCCAACTCCCATGCAATAGTCAACAGAATGGAAAGTGAACCCCCAACATGGCTCATTTCCTGGGTTAAATCGCATGCACCTGGGTTGACACATGTCGCCCATGAAGCTACATGTGTTCCATCAGCATGCGTTCCTCCCCAAGAACTTAGGACAAAACATAGATTTCACATGGCTTTTGGAATAATATTAAAATATTATTCCCAAGGACTTAAGCCCCTAGGCTCAACAGTTAGCCTCTCTTTCCAACCTTCCAGCCCCCAATCCCTTACCCAGGATTTGTGGAAGCTTAGTTCCCCATCACTCATTCATCATGGTCGGTCCACACACAGAGATGTTTATCTTTATTAATAATGTGCATAGTTACATGTACAAAATCAGGCTCTTGGCCTCCAACACTTAGGCTCCCTGGCCTAATAACTCATAACCCCATCATCTTATATAAACTTAGCTCACCAACCTATAAATCATAATTACAATTCATAATGGAATCGGGGAAAGTCCTTGGGGTATTATAGACACTGACTTCCTTTTAGATCCTATCAAGCTAATGAATGAAAAAGAAGGAGAAAGATATGTACCTCATTAGCAATGATTGTCCTTGGAAAGTCCTGGTTGAGCTTTGATCCTGAACTCCCTGATAGATCTTGTAATACAAACAAAGATACACTAGACTTCCTACTCTACTGAGATTAGCTCAAACATAGATCCATCTACTGCAGACAAACTAATGTGTAACAACCATCAGTTGAAATAAATAGGTCAAGCATTGACTATATTAATGAGAACAAGTAAAAGTACTTACAATCCTTTGAATGAAGGCGCAATAGCTGCTTCCAGTTCTCCTTGTCCAACCCCTTTTCTCAAATAATATCCACTGATTTCTTTGATGGCATCTCACTCATGAGATCATAAGTTTCACATCTCCAATCTTTTCCATGTCAATACCTTCTTATGAGATCGCAAGTTAGGTATAATTCTCAATCTCCCTTGTCAATACCTTCTAATGAGATCATAAGTTAGGTACAATTTTCAATCTTCTTTGTCCCTTTCCCCATGAGAAGTCCTCCTTATATAACCTTGGAGAGTTCCAACCACTTGAGAGATCTTTGGGATGAGTTAAGGATTCCTCTCCTTCAATTGAGGATATCCCCTAAGATCATGCCTTAACCATCTATTGGAATCCAACTACCTTCAGGAGTTGAGGGATTATTCCCTGATTTGCCTCAACAAACCTAGAATTTGCCAAAAAAATGGTAGCGCTCCCCCAAAAGGGTGCACAGGGCGCTCAACCACTCCCCAAAAGAGGCTCAGGGAGTACCAGCACTCCCTGACAGTGGGTAGGGGAGCGCTCCTCTAAAAAATTCAGTTTTTGAGTGTTTTTTCCATGGAAAAAGGTTTGTACTCCCTGTCAAGTGACTTCTCTTCTTCAAAACTAGTCTTTGGGGTGTCTTAAGTGTCTTTGTGATGTCGTTAGAGGCATGACATAGGCAAGATGGAAGTATACTATTTGTGACACTTGCAACACTTGTAGTTAAGATGCAACACTTCCGGACAAGATGTGACACTTACAACACTTGTAATGACGACACTTGCGACACTATCAAAGTGAGTAATTTTGAGGTGTAACAGATTTCCCCTCAAAGTACGAAGTTAGAAGACGATGATGACTGAAGTACTTTGTGGACTTTTTCGAGCAAGGGTATGGATGCAGAGAAACCGGAAAAAGATACACACAACCATCAAAAAAATATTATGACATGTTTCAAACCCAAGACAGGCATACCTATGCTTGAGTGATAAATAATTTTTAGGTATGGCCGCCATAAAATACACTGCAGATACATAATTATATTGAAAAAATGGTATACCCACTACAGATACAATGTGGATCTATACTCCTATGACCTGAGTTGATCATAGCCACGAAGAATACACAGTGGATCTATGAAATGACAAGACATAGCCACGACCAATACAAAGTGGATCTATGTAACAGTATATGTGTCATAGTTCAAGAGAACTCCTTTGCAACCTAGGAAAAGTACATATAGGAGTGATGACTCAACCTAGGGTCTTCTTACTGAT
The DNA here is from genome assembly GCA_009831015.1 of Picea engelmannii. Classification (NCBI taxonomy): domain Eukaryota; kingdom Viridiplantae; phylum Streptophyta; class Pinopsida; order Pinales; family Pinaceae; genus Picea; species Picea engelmannii. The sequence continues at coordinate 1,087,566 of ML784504.1, forward strand.
CCTGATGTAGTACGAATCTAACCATGTGAATAGATGTCTTGATGTCAAACATTGTAGAAACCACTTGATTATCGATCAATGATGTAAACCGTTAACAAGCACGAGGGAAATCACCATTGATGTCAATGATTCCCAAGGTACTCTAGTACATTCCAACGAATGTGAATGGATGTGTTGAAGTGGGTAAAATCATGAAGATGTGTAACACTTCTGTGACAATTGGGTCTCAAAAATTCCTAGCGGCAATTTTTCGGCCGAAAAAATGTTGCTAGGAATTTTTTCGGCCGAAAATTTGCACATCAAATTAAACAGCACCTTGACAATTCCCTCAAAATTCCTATAGAATGTTTTTTGGATGACTTATTTTCCTATGGTAAGAATATTTTGGCCGAAAAAAATTTCGACCGAAACGTTTATTTTTAATGGATTCCGTTAAAATCTAGGTTTCAGCCGAAAGATTATTTCAGCCGAAAACATGAAATTGGGATTGAAAACAAAAAACAGAGAATTGTCCCAAGCTTACCTGAACTTCGGAGGTTGCGGACTCCTGCAAATACTGAGAATTTGGTTTCGAAAATGACACCAACATTTCCAAAATTGAATCTACTTTCAATTCCTATAATTTGTTTTCATTTTCTTTATTTTTATCTAATTTTATTTAATTTTAAAAAAAAATCACTGCATAATATTTTCAAGAGACATTATGATTCAGTGAAATGAAATATTCGTATCTCTAAAAATATACAGTGAAAAAATTAGAAAAAAATATATTCATAATCCTTAAATTGTTCTCTTCAAAAGGGTATATTTAGATTTTAGTTTTAAGTAAACATTAAGATAGATACAAGGTGTAGAAAAACATGTGTTTAAAATATGCAACGTTTTCAGCTTGGTCAACTTAAAAAAATTCTAGAAATTAGAATATTCATCCGTTAGATTCAAAATTATAGTCATAATAAAATAGAGTCTCTGTAGATTGTTGCAGTATATTTCGTTTCTTAAAAACATAAGTTTATTAATAGATACATTGTTGTAGAAAAAAGTTACTCATTATTAGTCCTTTCATGTTTAAGGAACATATTGTTAAAAAATGTCAAATTGACATATCAAATCATGATAAAACAAATTTGAAAAATAGTCATTGGAAAAATAACAAAATTCTTCACAAGTTTTTTTTTTACTGTAAAGTGAAATTCTAAATAAAAAAAATACATTTGTATGTTGGAAGTTGAAGAACTTGTGAAAATACAGTTTTATTTCTCATAAAACAAGCAAAAGTGTAACCCATCTTCATGATTTTACCCAAGTCGAACATCCATGGAATCATCTGATCAGAGGTCAATGATGTAAACCCACTGTCAGACATGAGGAGGCCTTCCATTGAGGCATGCAGGTCCCAAGGTACTAACTAGTTTCTAAGTTTGAGTCCCTAGATAATGTGTTGAAGTCGACAGGAATAGACTCGTCGAAGGAGGGCCTTGATGTATCCCCCATCAACGACATGAAACTAACACAGAGATGTAATTGGTAGATCAAATGAACATGGACTGACATGGGTATTGAAACAGGATATTTGTGATGGATGACTCTCGAGGCAGATACTTCCCTTGAACACTAAGGCACAACAGTAGAAACATGACATGGACCAAAACTTGATGATGCAATGGATGTTGTGACTTTCGTCAAGTGACCCAAAGGAGTAAAAGAAAATTAGAGGATTGGCTCAGTGCAGAGGTTCAGTAGATTAAAATGCGTTCAAAGACAAAGTGTCATGTTCAAGGGCGACTGTAAGAGTTACTAGTAGTGTTCTCAAAAATTGTTTGGCTTGCTTCTTTCAATTTTTCCCCCATCCAGATAGATGAGTACCTCTTTTTAATTTAACGAGCTCGAGGAGGGTAACACATGCTCGATATGACTCACCTTCGGTAAGTCCTTCTTCCTTTTTTTAATGAATTGGAAGAAGTAAGGGTTCGATCCCATATGGGCCCTTCAATGTATGATCGTTTAACGAGTCCAGAGAAGGTAAACTCGGTGGTTTTTCATATTTAGAGAGTCTGAAAACAACTTAAAGATGACTCCAATGTTGTCCTTTTTTGTAATGTTAGTCTCGCAAGGTCGAAAAAGAGATAAAGTATCACTCTAAAGACACCCTTTCAAACCTTTTAACGAGTGGGAAAGGAATCAAGATCACTCGGCAATCTTTTCATGTTTAGAGAGTCTGAAAAGAGCTCAAAGAAGACTCCAAGGGGTTCATTTTTTGTTTATCCATGTGAGTCCGAAAAAGAGATAAAATTTTACCAGGTTGCATTCTCGTGTATTTACGAGCACGATAAAGAACAAATACTAAGCTTGGTATGCCCCCATCTTGAAATCTAGTGGCTTAACTCCAGAATGATCATCAAAGGCTGGAGGCATGCCCTCCAAGCTTCAATTCATTCACCGACTTTGAGGTTGTCACCAATTTCTCTACTAGATGGAGAAAAAGGATAAGGGTGGATGAAATGAAGGTTCAAGAGAGGTGACTGTTTCATTTTTTAACGATCTTGATACAGGAAAAGAATTATGTTCAGGGATCTAGGTTCAATCCCTAGATTGTTGTTTCATTTTTTAACGAGATTGCTACAAAGAGGAAAACTATGCTCAAAGCTTTTGTTTCATTTTTTAACGAGATTTCCACAGAGAAGAGAAAACCATGCTCATGACCTTTGTTTCATTTTTTAACGATCTTTCCACAGAGAATAGAAAACTATGCTCATGACCTCTATTTCATTTTTTAACGAGCTTGCCACAGAGAAGAGAAACTATGCTCGTAGACTCTTCTTGATCATGGCTTCCAAGAGAATAACGCTCTAGAAGAACACCATGTCAAGGGACAAAACTCGGTCATGGCTTCCAAGAGATATTCACAGGATGGAAGAAAATCACTCTGGAAGGAACACATGTCGAGGGTCACGACAGGGTTAAGGAGATCAGGCTCCAATAGCCCTACCAAAGAGATAACCATGTCAACTACCAGATCCAAATCATTAGAAGTTGAAGGCATGGGAGACAACACCACATAAATAACATGCGGCAGGGCTGATACTGTCGTCATATAAGAACCATTCAGTGAGGTAATCCAGTCAGGACCGATGAAGGAAAGTTGATTAATAGTCACAATTCTTCCATCGTGAGGGAAATATATCACAAAAAAAAGATTGGACACAACATCTTTCATGGAATAGACATAATCCATCCCAAGGAGTAAAGCGAAATCCAAGGGGTCTCAGACTATCATGATATCAATAAAGGAATTATTCCCTCCCAAAATTATCGAAAACTGAGGAAGGGTCCCTAAAGGTTGACTAGCTCTTCTGTTAAAAGCTAACAGATTTTGTGTAACTAGCGCAAGCTGAGGACAACCCAAAGCATGCCAAGCAACATAGGACAAAATACTAACGGACGCACCTTCATCTATCAGTGTTTGAGGAACGTCTCGACCACAAACCTGTACTGTAATCTGGAAAGGAATGTGAGAGGGAAGACAAGTTCTGGTTAGCGCACCCCAATAAAAAAGGATGGCCTCATTGCTTGGAGGGGGTTTCGCAGGAGAAAGAGGAATTCCTCACAACACGGTAGATTCGGTATCAATGATAAAAACATGTTCAGTATTGGGTTTACTCTCTAGAGGGAGAGTAGGAACAACTGATGATGGGATCAGATCGACCATGCTGCCACTCTTTAGAGGAAGAGTAGGATTGACCGATGATGTAACCAGAGAAATCACTTTGGCACTCTTCGGATGAAGGGTGGGATTGACCAAGGAAGGGACTGGATCAGCCACTTTGGTACTCATCAAAGGAGGAGTGGGATCGACCGATGACAGAACTAGATTGACCACTTGGGTTTCATTCTCCAAGGGGAGAATGGGGTCGATGAGTGGAGATGGATCAACCACTTTGGTGACACTCTCTAACGGGAGAGTGGGGTCGACTGAGGATGAAAACGGATCGACTACTTGGGTTTATGGTTCAATCAAGGAGGAAACTAGATTGACCATCTGATCAACCAGACTAACCAGGGATGGAACCGGATTGACCAGTCCATCAACTAACAATGGGTTAGGGGAAAGCTTACAATAACCTTTTGGAATTTGAATTTTTTCCAAAAGAGAAAAATCCTCGTCCATGCGAGGACAAAGGTGAGAATAATGATCCCCTTTGTATAACATACAAGGGAATTTGACAATTGTCTTCTTCTTACCAACCTTGACGTCACTAGGTGATGGGGTATCACCGACATGTCTAGTAGAGGTCGATGACGTGGAGGACCACATTTGTAAGACCTTGGGAATACCAAGTCAATCCCTCAGAAATTGGTCACCCTTACAAAGACTGCAAGGGAATTTGGGTTTAGGATTCTTCATTTTAATATTGTTGATCTCATCAACTCCCCTAGTAATATTAATAGTAACTGGTTGCTTGGATCCAACATCTGATGTTTCTAGAGCCTTGGTCCTTTTCAAGTTCTTCTTCTTCTTCTCCTTTTGATCAACCTGGCTACTTGCTTTAACTATTTCACTAGACGAAGAAGGAGAAAGGGAAGGAGACTTAATGGGTGAATAAGGTGAAAATTCAACATGAGGTTGATGTGTGGGTGGTGTACTAATATCTAAAGTATTAGGTGCAGTTGAAACATTGGGAGGATTCGATATCATCGGAGTGTGGAATAACCAAACCAGTAATCCGATGGTGAGTCCTGGAAGACTCAGTGTGGCAATGTACGGAGGACCAAAGTTTCCAAATGAAGGAAAGGTATAAGGTTCCCCAGAAGATGGGGTTCCTCCATTGGTACTCTCAGGATTTGATGCCATTAACACCGATTCAACCTAAGTTCCACTAAGTAACATAACCAACACACGCTATCAATCTAAGAAGAAAACAATCAAACAAAACCTTCCCATAATGAAACCACTAGTTGGTGATGAAATCCAACATCACGAGATAAAAATAGGAAGAGGTGGGGATGGAGTGGGTGGATCAGTTACATTGGCGACATACTTAACGAAATTACGCCTTGGTGCAAGCTTCCACGCAGTAATTGTAGATTTACCCTCCAAGGAGCCCAAGTGAGTTTGACCAATGTCTGTTCCAGGTACAGTGAGACTTCCCTTCACCGTCACCTTGTGTGAGACCCTAAATATTATGGCTACTAAGGTCACCATCTGGCAGTCAGCCCTTGGGCGGGTATAGTCGACATTCTGATCTGAACGTATGTCCAGGATAACAAGTCCAAAATCAACTCGAGAGGCTCCCACACATAATCGTGGGTATACCCTCAAGTGACCCCCAATATACGATCCAACCACTACACACAGTTGAACCACTGAGGGATAATATCTGTAATTATCCTGAATGCGACCTCGTGCGTAACCCCTATGTGAGAGGGGGATCCCAGAAAGCCTATACGAAAATTGGATTTTCTCTCCCTATCGCAAGATGCTAAGTTTGTTTGATAGCTTTGGAAAGTTATCCTTTCAACCTATTCCAAATCCCTACACCTTAAACTAATGTAGGTTTTCTAACAAAGATGTAAAAATTGTGATAAATTTTAGTTAAGCATTGATTTTAGTGGCTTTTGTTTACTCAGAGGTGTATGAGAGTGAATATTGATGATATTATGACTCAGTTCCTAAAACATGCATAAGAAATGATAAGCAATGTTTTCTTTCAATGAATGTCTAATTAAGGGAAGGAGAAGGATTTTTCTTTCACTGTCAAACACTAAGATGAAATGACCTCATGCAATAGTCCTCAATAAGGAATCCAATGCAATGCTAAAATGTTTGTATGTGACTAATAACCGGTAGATGTAAATCTTCTTATGCTAATCGGACTTCAAGAGTTGTGAGATTTAAGCAATCTGGAAGAAATCTTCACATAAACCAAAAGACACCCTTTTTATGACCAAACAAGAAACAGAAAGCCAAAAAATCAAAAGGAAGGAGAAATAGCTTGGACAAGATGACTCAAAGATCAGAAAGAAAAGTAGAAAAGACTCTTGAAACTCCTTACAAAGTTTTCACTCATTCAGATAAACAAGAAGAAAATGACAAATTGACTCCAAATCGTGAAGGACAAATTGCAAAGTAAGGACAAATTTCAAAAACTCCAAACAAAAGAGGATGAATTCTCATAAATAAGGTGTTTGAAAGCCAATACCAAGATGGACTGAGAGTCTGGGACCCTGAGCAAAAGCCAAAACCAAGAAATAGCTTCAAAAGATGAAAATTCTGAAGAATTTCTCACAAAAAGGGGGTATCTCTCTGGTGTAAGGGGGACTAGAGCATTCCAACACTCTGTGTAAGGCTACAGGGGAGTGCTAGCACTCTTTCAGCAACAGGGGGGAAGCGCTCTTCTCTAAAAACTCAGAAAAAAAGCCCAGAAACTCAAAAAATCAAGGAAATTCAATCAATCAGGGTGATCATGATGACATAAAGAGGAAATCAAACAAATCTAAGAATCAACATGACAATATGGATAATATCAAATCAGTGGGAAAAGGGCCAAAAAAAGATCTGGGAATGGAAACAAAAATCAGAGCTCCCTCCCCAGTGGAGTCACCAATTTCTGTTGTAGGTGAATCCCCCTGTGGACAAGTAGATTCCCTCTTGGTCTCTAGAATCCTAAGACCAAGACATAATTTTTTTTAGCATGGACACTAATTTCCTTTTATATCCTATCAAGCTAATGAATGAAAACTAAGTAGAAATATATGTACCTTATTAGTGACATTTGTCCTTGCAAAGTCCTGGCTGAGCTTCGATCCTGAACTCCCTGATAGATCCTGTAAGACAAACAAAGATACAATGGACTTCCTACTCTAATGATATTAGCTCAAACATAGATCCATCTATTACATACAAACTAATGTGGAACAAGCATCAGTTTGAAAGAAACAGGCCAAGCATTGATTATATTAATGAGAACAAGTAAAAGTACTTACAATCCTTTGAATGAAGGTGCAGCAGCTTCTTCCAGTTCTCCTTGTCCAACCCATTTGCTCAAATAATATCCAATGATTTCTTTGATGGAATCTCACTCATGAGATCATAAGTTTCACATCTCCAATATTTTCCATGTCAATACCTTCTTATGAGATTATAAGTTAGGTATAATTCTTAATCTCCCTTGTCAATACCTTCTTATGAGATCATAAGTTAGGTATAATTCTCAATCTTCCTTGTACCTTTCACCATGAGAAGGCCTCCTTATATAACCTTGGATAGGTCCAACCACTTGAGAGATCTTTGGGATGAGTTGAGGATTCCTCTCCTTCAGTTGAGGATCTCCTCTAATATCATGCCTTGACCATCTATTCGAATCCAACTACCTTCAGGAGTTGAGGGATTCTTCCCTGATTTGCCTCAACAAACCCAGAATTTTCCAAAAAAAGGGTAGTGCTCCCCTAAAAGGGTGCATAGGGAGCTCAAGCACTCCCCTAAAGAGGCTCAGGGAGTGTTGACAATGGGTATGGGAGCGCTCCTCTCCAAAATTTAGTTTATGAGTGTTTTTTCCATGGCAAAAGGTTTGTACTCCCTATCAAGTGACTTATCTTCTTCAAAACTAGTCTTTGGGGTGTCTTAAGTGTCTTTGTGATGTCATTAGAGGCACGACATAGGAAATATTGCAGTATACTATTTGTGACACTTGCAACACTTGTATTTAATATGTGACACTAGTGGACAAGATGCGACACTTACAATACTTGTAATGACGACACTTGTGACACTATCGAAGTGAGTAATTTTGAGGTGTAACATCTGGTGAAGGTTTTTGGTTATTTGTTGGAGGAACATCTTGGTCTAATGGTGTGATACTATATTCTGGTTAGGTTTTATGGTTTATCTTTTGTTTGGTGAGATCTCTCTTGAGAGATACATTGTACTTGTTGAATAATCAATATTGAAGAATATTTTTTGGGTTTTCTCCCCCACGAGGGTTTCCCAGGAAAAATCTTGTGTATAATGTGGATGTCTTTCTTTCAGTGATCCTTATGCATGCAGTTATTGTTTTAATAGTCTAAATTTAAAGAATATAGAACACACTTAATTGCTTAAGAAGAATTTTAACAGAAAGCAATCCATGTATTGTATGCTAGTTCTCGTGTTGTGGATTGTGTAAACTATTCAAGTCTATGTACTTCAATTATAATGCATCTGTATGGAATTTCATGTGTATTGTGAACCTGAATATGAGAACCATGTACTATATCTTGAATGATAAGAACATTATGTTTCATCCTAAAATAAAGAAGGTAAACATGTGAATGAGCTACCTATGTGCATAGTATATTTTTTGTTGCGATGTGTTTCCTGTGAAAGGAATCCAGATAGATAAACTAAGAGATGAATGATAATATTCAAAAATTAAATTTCTTAGTCAGTTTGGAAATGAACTATAGAGTCCCTAAAGGCTTGGTAAGACCTTAGAAGAGACTTAGAATATCTCCTGGAATGACTAAGTCCAAGATCAAACTGTTAGCCTGCATAAATCTTGTATTTTGAGTGGATGGAATCGCAGCCATCGATTTGAAGTAGTGAGATGATCTCGACCATTAGATGGAAGATATCCTTGACAAAGAACTATGTTTCAATATTGAAGGAATCATGGTCATTGGATCAACGCAATGAATAGATCTTAACCCTTCATTGGAGTAGGATATGATGCTTGTATAAGCTGTACTCTGAAATGACCAAAGTCGTCGATCCATTGGAGCATGGAGGTAGCATATCTACCACTTTTGGATCTAGTTTCCAATATATTGGGGTGAAATCCATTGAAAAGAGTTTATTAGAGTTTAATTTCTGAGGGAAATCTCGAGCAGTTGCAGAAAAAATCTGAAGGAGAGAATCCAAGGACAAATCTAGATCGTTGATCGGGACATGAGCAAGATCTGATCCTAGCCATTTATCATGGGGTGTCATTCAGAGTAAATTGTGGATATGAGCTCTGACGAGGAGGCTTCAATGGAACATATAGACCGTTGATCAAAGCCATATTTAGATTAAATATTAGTCTTTGATCCGTCGTAAGGGCCTAACAGGTTCCTTGGTGAGTAGCAACAAGGGGATCATGTCACCCCAAACAACATGCTTGGAGCACATGTAAACACCTAGAATATCAAAATAGATACCTTGTGATGACGTATAGACCCACCTTAGCCCATGTGTAACAACGTGGGTGGTTCCATGTTTCAATTAAATATTGTTCCATGTGTCACAAATTGTTGGCCCTTTTAAGGAAAATCCATTTGGGTACAAGTGTGCCACATGTCGTACTAGGTGACTAGTACATGTGGAAACAGATGCTTGGCTGGAAGGTACACAGAGGGCTCAGATGGTATGTGGTGAGCATCATCTAAGTATAATGGTCATAGTTTCTTTGGAGGCCAAACTAGAGACACCCCGATAAGAGAGCTCCAAGAGCCAATCTAGACCGTTGATTTTTCGTGAATGAAGGAAATCCAAGAGGAGATCTGGGCCATTGATCCATCGTGATCGTAGGAACTATAAAATGAGATTCGAACCATTGATTTCTTACCAAAGGGATTAAGAGGGTGAAGTGGATGGTTCCATGTATCATGATAACTTGGCACCTATAGGTGAGAATCCATCAAAAGACGAATGGCTTGTGTCAAGTGGCAAGGGTGAAACATGTCCAACAGAGTTTGTGTCACATGTCAAGGTGACTCATGGTTCTTGACATAGAACCATGTGTTGAGTTATAGATTCCACATGTCACCCCAAGTGGTAGGAAGTGGTAGGGACACATGGCAGGAAAGGTGACAGCTAGCATGTCCTTAGCAGCAATGTGTGTCACTATTGGAATGGTCGACGAGACAGGAGAGTGGTTCCTGGAGGACCCAAAAGCCTTTATCGCATAGACCGCAAGCTAGATGATTAGATTTGGACATTGTTAGATCTTGGTAGTTCATTAGAGTTTGAAGGGTTGGCAAGGATAGATGTTTTCCAAGAATTCTCATGACGATAAAGGAATTGAAGACACAAAGAGAACCGTTGATCTATTGTGGGGCGAGAGATATCTCTGTCGTTGATTGTTGAGAGACTCTTCCTAGAGTAGAGGAAGAAAAATGGCATCACGATGATGTAAGGGTGCCAGCATGTTATCCAATGTGGCTGAGTAGTGGCATGTGTCACTATGTATTTGGTTGATGAGGCAAGGTGGGACCTGTTAGATGAAAAGGTGCTCTAGGATTGTTTTTTATTTCAAACCATTGGATCTACGAGTCAGCAAATCTAGGTCGTTGATCCAAGTGTAATGTCATCAGGATTCATGGTGGACCTATTAGGCATTATTAAGAAATGTCGACGATGATGTAAGGAGCAGTGATATGGATTTTAAATTGGGGAAGATTGAAGACATGGTATGAACCATTGATATGTTGTTGGTCTCATCGTCATCTTTAGAAGTAAGAAAGGGACGAGCAATTAACCATCACATGAGTTTGTGTCTCCAACTTACTTAGATTCGTTAGATGAGTGGTTTGAGGTCCATCATATCGATAATGTTATATGGGATGGGTATTAACCCTCACTCAAGTTAGGATCATCAACACAATTAGAGTCATAGGATGCTTGGCCCAAGACGGTTGGATCTAGTGCAGTCCCAACACAGGATCGTTGTAGAACATTTTGGTGTTAGGGTGTTTGAGGATCCATGGGAGTAAAACCCTAACGTCGATGAAGATAGGTCAATAATTGGGCACCTGAACTTAATGTGTCCAGTGGAAAATTCCACGTTGGATGGAACGAGTGTTAAGAGGCCACAAGGCAGTGAGGTGGCCTTGGGCCAATGGAGGTGTTAGTCTCTAATTTTGTCTTGGCTTAGTGAGAAACCCTTGTCCTAAACCTTCTTTACCCATTCTTCATTTTTTGTTTTCAATCGATTTCAATTTTTTGATTTTGGTATTTTGTGGTTTGCAGTACAATCTTTGATAATTTATTTAAGTTTGATTTTGAAAACACATTGTTTAAAATTGAGGTGTCTCCTTATATGTCATTTGAATTTCAATTTTCAAGTTTTGCTAAGTTGTTAAACATGCTACGGGAATAAGCCTATTCCCGTAGCGCCAAATAATCATGCCATGATATGCGCCTTCCATCCCGATTTCATTTTGATGACACGAATCGTGTATTGAGAATTCGCATGCGTCCATGAAAGCTTGGCAATCATTTCCAAATCTGACGGTTTCATAATCTAATTGTTGTGTATGCGTGCAGGACTCATTTCAAATTACCCATTTCTTGTTGATCATTATATGTTACCTGTTCAATTTGGCTTATTTCAGGCTTGTAGTGAGGAATGCAGGTATCCATTCAAAGCAACGATATACATTAATAATTGCAGGTGCCGAATTTGGAACCCGAGGACAACAGTTGCATAATTGTGTTTGATGGCGCCAAAGAGGAGCAGACAGGTTGCCAGAATAGAACCAGAAGGTGTTGAACTTCTTGAAGCCTATCCTCAGATGGATCAAAGGTTCAGAGACACCGGGTGGTTTGAGTTTCTCACCACTTTTCAGGGTTATGATGAGCAAGTTTCCATGGAGTTCGCTCTGAATTTCGATGGTCACAAGGTCAAAAAATTGGAGATCCAAAGAACCTTTTTGTGGAACTCATTGTAAAAGGAATTTATGTTCAATTGACACTTAATAGCAAAGGAATATGGATGGTTAGACCTTATTTTTTCTACTTTGTTATTTCTTTATTCATTCTTGAATTTATTATTCAGATTTCAATGCATTTTGATTCTTGACTGTTAATTTATACAGTGAAAATTTTGTTGTAGAGATAATTTTCAAGTTATGATATCAAGCTGATAGTCTTGTTTATTTATGATATAATGAGACAAGAACTCTTGTGAATTTGACAAATTGAATACTTCATCCTCCTTTTTCTTAAATTGGTTTAGTCCATCTATGTGTCTACCTATTATTCAAGCAGTTGGATATGCTATGTTTTGATCTTGATTTTCATGTCATGCTCTACTCTTGACCCAGTTTTCCACCACCCTACAAAAACCAAATCATAAAACCTTAAAAATACTTTGCAATAAATGAATGATGCCCTAGATTTCCCTCTCATATTCAAGTTCAACTTTAGGGACTAACATTTTTGGCACCATTGTCGGGGACGAAGAGACGAAGAAACGAAGATATCTTCCCCGGGGAAATGACAAGTTGAAATTCAGATCTTGATGGTGAACAAGATTTTGAACATTATCTAAAGACTGTGATTATTCACCTAGCGACTCCTCTGTGGTAATTCTGGCTCCTAAAAGAGAAGTTAAAGGACCTAAAATTCCTCTAAATCCTCCATCATCCAATAAGAGACCAGTAACCAGGAAAAATCCAGATCCCGAGCCTGTAGCAGTAGTGCCAGATCCTAAAAAGATACTAAGAAAACCTAAAGTTCTTTCTGGTCAGTCTTCACTTTCAAAAAGGAAATTATCTTCAGAAAATTATCAAGTAGAATCTTTTGAAATCATCAAAACCCAATCAAATGAAGATTTGAAACCCGAAAGTGAAATTAATCTTGTTGTTGTGTCTGATATAGTTTCATTCCCTTCAAACTTTTCAGAATTAAATCCAAAACAAAAGAAGTTGCTTATTGAACTCACTAAATAGGAATATTCAAACTACTTGCCTATAACTAAAACATCAAGAGGTCCCAGCATAGGTATTAAGAGTGAATCAGAGACACCTTCGTCATCTTTTGAATCTTTCTCATCTGAAGATTTTAGATCACATTATTTTTCTCTTGAGAATCCTATGTTTCTCAGCCCATTAGTTGATCATAGTCCAGAAGAGAAATCTCCATCTGTTGAAGATCAAGACTCAGTGATAGTACATATAAGTTGTAATACACAAGGGACCCTTTCACCTGCAGCATCACTAATATTGCTCACTCCCAAAGCTCTAAACACAGCTAATATGGTTGCAGACAGAATGGACCAAATAGTTGCAGCTAGGTATGCTCCCCTAGTACTTCCACAGGTAATGTATGCTTTTCCACCAAATGATTATAGGAGATATTTGCCCAGATTTAATGGATATGGATCAGTTACTGTTGAAGAGCATTTGAGTTTGTTTTATAGTTTTGCAGATAATTTCAATGTAGAGCATGTTGATGTGTGGATGAGATTATTCGTACAGAGTTTAAATGGGGAAGCAAGAAAGTGGTTCAAGAGTTTGCCTGCTAATTCAATAGATGATATTGTAGCTTTCGATGAGGCATTTCTCAATCATTGGGTAGATAAAAAAGACTTTCAATACTGCATTACTGAATTCGGTGCTTTAAGGAGGAAACAAGGTGAATCAATACCTGATTTTACCAAAAGGTTCAACCAGATGTATGGTAAAATTCTAGAGGAGATAAAACCTTCAGAGACATCAGCTAAAATCACTTTTGCCAATGCATTCGATGCAGAATTTTCCTTGTTTCTTAGGGAAAGAAGAACCACTACCCTCAGCCTGATGCAAGATGCAACTATTGAGGTAGAATCAAACATATTAGAAGCAAACAAATTGAAGTCTAGAACTGATAGAGATAGAAAAAAGAAAAAGGAAGAGTTGCCTTCATCTTCTAATTCAGCATCTGATACTAAAATGGATGAAGTGGCTAAGATGTTGAAAAATATGACATATGAAATGGCAAGGTTGAATATGGAACAAAAAAATCCCAATAGACATGCACAGGAGGGCGGTTATAGAAATCCAAATCAGTTCAAGAGACCAAACAATGTACCTCAAATATTACCAAGAGAAAGAAAAAACCAAGATGACCAAAAGGTGTTACCTCCTCTTCGAAATAATGCAGTATATGAGGAGGAAGATGTGGATGATACAGAAGAAGACCCTATAGTTCATTTGAATGATTCTGAATCATCTCCTCTACATGTGACACAGTAGGAATATGAAGATGCTTTGATTGCAAATCAGTTTGAGGAAGGGGGTGGAGATGCGAATGTTCAGCAGGAACCTAAAGGGAAAAAATACAATCTCAGATCTGGTTCCTAGGAACCTAAAATAGATCCACCTATTTCTACAAAGAAGGCCAGTACTCCAATTAAGACATGGGCAATCAAAGGTGTTCCCAATGTCCAAGCCGATCAACCATTGAAGCAACCTACCAAGGATAACACTGCTGATATAAGGGAACAAGATAAAAATGTTTTTTTTTTCAATTTAGAATATGAAATCAACAAAATCAAGATTCCAGTACCATTATTAGAACTCCTAAAAATAGAACCCTTCAGAAAAACTTTCCTTAAGGCTCTGTAGGCTCCAGCTCATGTCACCTTCTTAGATACATTCAACCTTGAAGATGAAAACCCTACCATTACTATTGGACCTCACATTGAATACATAATTGATGCCTCTCCACCATTTTACATTTCACTAAATATCCATGACAAGATATTGCACAATTTCTTAATGGATTCTAGTGTTTCACATAATGTCATGCCTAAGGTGGTAATGGAAGAATTAGGGTTGGAAATTACTAGACCATATCATGATCTCTATTCTTTTGACTCCAAGAAATTCAAATGTCATGGACTTATGAAAGATGTGGTTGTAACTCTTTCCCAATTACCTATGAAAAGTGTGGTATTAGATGTTATCAAGGCTGACATACCACCAAAATTTGGAATGCTTCTTTCGAGATCTTGGGCTAAGAAGGTAGGTGGCACTCTACAGATGGACCTTAGCTATGCAACCATACTTGTTTTTGGTGGGGAACAACGAATATTATATAGAGAAGTTAGATTGGATTATTTGGTAAGTGATCACGATAATCCCACTAATCATCCTATATATGTTGTAGAAGATGATCTAGGTTCTTTTATTTTTCATATGAATGAGGAAATGACATAAGTATCATTCAGAAAGTCAACAACTGCAGTGGGAGATAGTGAAGACAATTTTGTTTGGAAAATGTATTTTGACGGGGCTTGTTCTAAAGAAGTTTTTGGAGCTGGTATTGTATTCATTTCCCCTACCAAGGAGGTTATTCCTAAGTCATATAAACTTGGATTTGATACCACTAATAACATCAGTGAGTATGAAGTTTTGTTGTTAGGTTTGAAAGCTGCAAGAGATATGGGTATAGATAAGATGTCTGTTTTTGGAGATTCTGAACTTATTGTTCACCAGGTTAGGAATATATATCAAACCAAACAGAAAAGATTGAAACAATACAGAAATGAGGTGTGGGATTATGTGGATATTTTCTTCTTGGAATTCAATATTACTTTTTTTCACAGGGATTTAAATCAGTAGGCTGACTCTTTGGCATTTGCAGCAAGCAACTTTAAAACTCCAATGTTTCCTAATCTAAAGTTTGAAGTTGAAGTCGGACACAGACCCTCAATTCTGGATAATATAAAACATTGGCAGGTTTTTAAAGACGATGAGGAAATTCAAAGGTTTTTGAAAACCATTGAAGAGTTTTCTAACATTTCAATTGATCAAGATGACGAAGATGCAGAAGCAGAAATACACACTACAGAAGTTCTTCAAGATACTATTGTTGGTCACAAAATCATTGAATTGAAGACAAACCATCTTCCCAAGGGTTTGGTTCCATTAGAAAGGTTTTTCGATCATAATGATGTTTCCAAGAAGGTTGTTATCCAAACAGAAGAATCATATGTGGAAGACTATGACATTAGTCTGGATGTAAATCCCAGGTTGGTAAAGGTAGATACTTTCACAAAAATAGAAAGAAGCATATGTTGAACTAATGAAATAATACTCAGATATATTTGCCTGTTCTTATGAAGATCTGAAAGTGTTTGATACAGAGATTATTCAGCACAAAATTCCTCTGAAACCTAGATCAAAACCCATTAAGCATAAATTCAGGCAATTTAATCCTTTATTGTTACCTATAATAGAAAAGGAGTTGAAAAGGTTGTTGGAAGAAAAAATCATAGTGCCACTAGAATACTCAAAATGGGTAGAAATCCTTGTGCCCGTCAGGAAAAATAACGGAGATATAAGGCTCTATGTAGACTTCCGGAATCTAAATAGGTGCTCTTTGAAAGACAATTATCCATTACCAAAAATGGATTATATCTTACAAAAAAAAATTGGCGCAAAGAGAATTTCTATGCTTGATGGATATTCAGGGTACAATCAAATATCAGTAATGGAAGAGGACAAAAAGAAAATAGCTTTTACCACTCCCTGGGGCGCCTTTATGTACGAAAAGATGCCTTTCGGGTTGATGAACGCTAGACCTACATTTCAAAGGGCTATGGACATAGATTTAATTGGAGAGAAAGACAGGTTTGTGGTTATTTACCTTGATGACATCACTATATTTTCAGCATCCGATGAAGAACATTTACAGCACTTGAAGAAAAACTTTGAGAAATGCAGGAGGTACGGCATATCACTTAATCCCAAAAAATCACATTTTTCCATGGAGGAAGGAAAGATTCTTGGACACATCGTTTTTCCTGAAGGAATTAAAATAGATCTGGAAAGAGTAAAGGCTATTTAGCTAATCGGCATTCTGAGAAATAAAAATTCCATTCATTCCTTCATTGGTAAGATTAATTTTTTAAGAAGGTTTATACCTAATGTTGCAAAGATTGTCAAATACATCACTGACATGTTGAAAAAGGATGCAGAAATTAAGTGGATACCCGAAGCAAGAGAATCCTTTGAAAGGATAAAACAGGCTATTGTTCAGGCACCTATTCTAATTAGCCCATATTTTTCTAAAGAGTTCATGATTTTTTCATTTTCATCAGAAAATACCATAGTTGTTGTTCTTCTGCAAAGAAATGAGCAAGGCCACGAGAAGCATATCTCCTTATTTAGAAAAAATCTCGACTCTGAATTGAAGTATGATCTAATAGAAAAACAGGCCTATGCCTTAGTGAAGGCCTTAAAATCTTTCAGAGTGTATATTCTTCAATAAAAAATTACAGCTTATGTCCCAAGCAGTGCAGTCAAAGAAATATTGGTTCATCTTGATTGTGAAGGTAAGCGAGGGAAACGGATAACCAAAATCCTAGAATATGATCTCACCATAAAACCTACTCAGCTAATAAAGGGACAAGGCCTCGCCAAATTAATGACAGAATCCAATTACAAATCAATTGGATTATATCATCTTTCAGACATGACACAAGACTCTTCTGTCGAGATTGAAGAAACTGATTTACAAATAAACAACAAGTATGTTTCTTCATAATGGTACAAAGACATCGTATTTTTTCTGGAATTTTCAATCTCCCCCAGAGTTGGATAAATCAAAATACAGATCATTAAAGTTGAGAGCTGTAAAGTACTGTCTTGTTGATCAGACCCTATTTTGGAAGGACCCCAACAATTTGCTGTTGAGGTGTGTGGACGAAAGGGAAGCTAAATAAATCTTCAAGATCCGCATCACGGTGTTTGCGGAGGCCATCATCATTAGAAGGCTACTGCCTTCAAAATTCTTAGAGCAGGCTATTACTGGCTAGTTCTATTCTCGGATATTTTTGCTCAAGTCAAGGCATGTGAAACTTGTCAGAAATTTATTGGGAAGCAGAAACTTATATCTCTGCCTCTGAAACCAATCATCGCCCATGGACCATTTCAACAGTGGGGATTAGATTTCATCGAAGAGATTAATCACGCCTCCTCAGGACAACATAGATGGATTCTTACAACCACGGATTATTTTACGAAGTGGATAGAAGCAATTCCAACTCGGAATACCACAGACAAGGTAATCATGGAATTTCTAGAGGGATATATTTTTTCCAGGTTTGGTTGTCCTAAAAAACTGGTCACTGATAATGCACAGGATTTTAATTCAAATTCCATGATTGAATTCTGCAATAAATATAATATCAAATTGGTTCATTCTGTTCCCTACTACCCCCAGGGGAACGGATTGGCTGAATCTTCCAATAAGACACTAATAAGAATTATCAAAAAATTACTGGCAGAAAATAAAAAAGCATGGGATTCCAAGTTAAAGTTTGCTCTCTGGGCTGATCGTATCAAAAACAAGAAGGCTATTGGGACATCTCCATTCCATATGGTATATGGGATAGAAGTTATCCTTCCAACTCAATTGGGCCTACCAGTCTTAAATTTTCTGCAAGAAGAACAGGAGGAACCCAATGATGTCCAAAGAAGAATTTTTCAGCTGATTGAAGTACAACAAGTCAGAGAACAGGTTAACCAGAAAGTTGTTGCTCATCAGAACAAAATCAAGGCTACATTCGATAAAGGAACTAAGAAATATGTTTTCAATGAAGGGGATTTGGTGTTGAGATGGGATGCCAGGAGAAAGGATAAAGAAAAACATGAAAAGTTCGATAATCTATGGTATGGTCCTTTCAGGATAGCCAAGGTAATGAACAATAACACTTTTCTCCTACATAATTTAGACAACACTAAAATTTTTGGGGGCCCAGTGAATGGGAGGTTCTTGAAGCACTATTTCATCTAAAGGTTCATCAGGTTAGAGTTAGTACAGTAGGTTTTCTTTTCAATAAAGACTCCATATACCCAATGGACTTGTTTTTACAGTTATGCTGAGAATAAAAGACTGACAGTCACAGGGGAATCAATGAATCAGAGATAAAGGAAAGGAAATGGTTTGCAGTTCTTGGAGTTTAGTATCAAAACTCCATCCCTAGAAGGAGCCAATGTTAGTCTCTAATTTTGTCTTGGTTTAGTGAGAAACCCTTGTCCTAAACCTTCTTTACCCATTCTTCATTTTTTGTTTTCAATCAATTTCAATTTTTCGATTTTGGTATTTTGTGGTTTGCAGTACAGTCTTTGATAACTTATTTAAGTTTGATTTTGAAAACAAATTGTTTAAAATTGAGGTGTCTCCTTATATGCCATTTGAATTTCAATTTTCAAGTTTTGCTAAGTTGTTAAACATGCTAGGGGAATAAGCCAATTCTCATAGCGTCAAATAATCATGCCATGATATGTGCCTACCATCCTGATTTCATTTTGATGACACGAATCATGGATTAAGAATTTGCATGCGTCTACAAAAGCTTGGTAATCATTTCCAAATATGACAGTTTCAGAATCTAATTGTTGTGTACGCGCACAGGACTCATTTCAAATTACCCGTTTCTTGTTGATCATTATATGTTACTTGTTCGAGTTGGCTTATTTTAGGCTTGCAGTGAGGAATGCAGGTATCCATTCAAAGAAATGGTATACATTAATAATTGCAGGTGCCAAATTTGGAACCCGAGGACGATAGTTGCAGAATTGTGTTTGATGGCACCAAACAGGAGCAAACAAGTTGCCAGAATAGAACCAGAAGTGTCGAACTTGTTGAAGCCTATCCTCAGATGGCTTGACACAGATCAAAAAAATCCTCTGCGCTAACCTCCCGGTCTTAAGGATCATTCAAATTTTACCCTCAAGTCGGAGTGGCTCCTTCGATTCTCCACTGGAATCTCTATTAAAATTGACCCACGGGTCTTTTCTGCTCCTCGTAGCCTCTAGGCCCGATTGCTCCTCCGTTCACAACAGAGAAATAAAATTTCGGGCTTTGGGGTTTCACAATCCCCGATGTTGCAAACCTTTTCCTTCCCAATCAACGAATTTCCAATTCGCCAAAATGCCTTTTTCGGCGACTAGCCCTAAGGGCTAAGTCTTGGCCTACACGACCTTCCCCTATATGATCGCAGTCCGTTTCAGGGTTTCGGGATTTCAAATGCCAAAACGCATTTGTCCTCAGGACTCCCAATCCTCTGAATCCCGATTTCCCGATATGAATTCCTTTCCTCATTATCCCCCTAGGCTATCTCATAGGACCACGACTCTATGTCCTTCGGAACATAACCTCGAAAGAGCCCCTTCTTGCCTTAGCCCCGCCTGGCTACGCTCTAGTCCATGTGACCAGTCCTCATAAGACCGCAGTCTTATCTCTTTCGAGATTTCCTTATTCAAAAGTATGACCTCCTATCCCTTGGACTCCCGAAAAGCTGATATCCCGAACGGAAAAATGCTAATCTACTGCCTTCAGGATTTGCGAAATGTCGAATCCTGATTTCCAAAAATGCCTTTCCTTTCGGGGCTTTTCTCGAAAACCTTGATTGTTTCCATGCGTCCTCCTATGATGGACGGTCCTTGTCGCTTCTCAATTTTGGGGTTTTCAATGCCGAAATTCCCCACCTCTTGTCCTCAGAACTCCCGAAATTCCGAATTCCAAAATTCTGATGGACTCTTCCCTTTCGGGACTTTTTCTGAGCCCTTAGATTTCCGCCACGCGTCCTCCTATGATGGATAGTCCTCGTCGCTTCGTGATTTCGGGGTTTTTGAAGATGAAATGCTCCAACTTCTTGTCCTCTCTATCCCCGAAATCCCGACTTGAAATGTGCCAATGGGCTCCTGATCTTCGCCACGTGTCCCAACGGACGGATGGCTCAGATCTGTTTCAGGGTTTTCACCATGGAGATTCTCGATCTCCTGTCTTCAAGACCTCCTAAATCCCGATTGCCAAAATCCTGATAAGCCTACTCTTTCGAGACTTTCACCCTCTTGTTCACGAAGTTAAACCTCGTGCAGCTCCTGTCAGATTCGATGGCTAACGGGTGATTCGCTCAAGATCTGACGGTTCAGATCGATTTCTTCTGTGCGCTCCTCTGTTGCACTACCTCCTGGACATGAAAACCAACGGTCCAGATCAAATCTCAGGACTTCACCAGATGTGAAGTCAAAAGCACTCACCTATGTGAGTCCTGGTGTCCGGATATCCAAATTGGATGATCGCATGACACATGTCCTTCCTCAGATGGACAGCTTAGATCAAATTCATTGTTTCGGTACTTTTGATGTTGAGTGTCCCGACTTCTTGTCCTCAGGACCTCCGATATCCCAATTGTCGATATCCCGATGTCACTCCTCTCGTCGGGACTTTCACCTTGGTTTCTTGTGAAGGTTTAACCCTCACGCAACTCTCTACAAATCTGACGAATGTCGGGTTCTTCAGATAATATCTGATGGTTCAGACCTTATCTGCCCTGGGTGCTTCTCCTTCTCCTTACTGGATGTAGGAAAACTTCAGTGGTCCGGATCTTCTGATTGGATCCGACGGCGACTGTGCTCCTCCCGAGTTTTAGCATTTTTCTTCCCAGATTTGGCAGAATTTCAAATTCTCAAAGGCCTTGATCTTTGCTCCATTTCTGCGGGCTCCACGATTGTGAGTCCTCACCTGCGCTCTCAACACGTTGTTCCTCCTGAGCTTCTTCTCTTGAATCCTCAAAGGATTCTAACGTCTTCACTCCTGCAAAGGATTCTGATTCTGAAATAAATACTTCTTCTTTCTCCCTCAGATGGAGAATTTGGATGCCCTCTTGACTATCCTTCCCTCAAGCAACCTCTTGTTGAATATGTAGGGTTTTCAGCAACCCTTCTAAGATCCCTTAGTGGATTCTTCCTCAAATCACCGAACTCAAAGAGTTCTCTTCTCATGTGCCTGTCTGCATATCTACTCAATGCTCATATGGCAGAGTGTTTTCTCCCAGAATTTCCAGCAGTTATGTCTTCTTCTGCGAACCCTATGCACCTTCTCAATGCCCACTTGGTAGAGCTCTCAGAATCCTTAGTGATTCTGGTTTCTATCTGAACTCACAACAGAGTTCCTCCTCTGTGCACTCCTTGCACTGGCTCAGTGCCCACCTGGTAGAGATTTACAGAACTCCTCAGATATTTCTGCCTGCAACTGTGTTCCTCCCCCACAGCCTTGCCTCCAAGGTGTTCAGCAACCTTGAGGTCTTCTTCTTCTGAATTGATGGTTCCAACTTCTGTGCCCACCTGGCACGCCTCTGTCTGACTCCGCAGAGTTCAGAAATGCATCCTCTGTGCACGGCTATTAGAACCCGCAACATTCTGTCACACCCTCCATATGTGAAGCCTCAAAGACCTCTCAAGATTGAAACTAAATCAAATCCTACAAATGCATAAACATAACATACATTCACAGCATATATTCATATCATGTAAAGAACACTCACAGACATTCATTTAACACATAGTCATGCAGGAAAAACTGTTGTTTATATATTAAATGGAAAATGCCTGTTTGTACAAGGTGTTCCTGAGCATGGCTTGTAACAAGGTCTCAGCTCCTTCTCTTCTTCTCTCTACTCGCAGACCCTCTTCTCATTCTACTTACTCCTCCCTTAAATGAGATCGAAATTGATCTTTTACATGAGGGGGCTCTTAAAGCGCTTACCTCCAATCTACCTACCCTATTCAATTACATTGAATGGGTTGTCTAGTCCACCATCTGGATCTAGATCTCAGCCTTACAAACATTTAAAGGCCTACCTACTCTAATGCCTACACAAAGGCACGGCTCCATGGCTCAAGAGCCTACAACATTAATTATATTCAAATTCAAAATTGAAGATGAGGGTTGCACCTCTCTTCAGCCTTGAATGCATGCACTGACATAGCTGGCTAGCTGGCTGACTGGCATGGAGAGATGCTCCTGCATCATACTCCTCAGCTGAAAAATCATGAGCTCCTGCTCATGAGCTTCCCATCTCAGCTGTGGAAATCCTCCTGGATCCCAAATCATCCTCTGGAGTTGTTCATCCGCTCCATCTCCCTGCTGCTGCTACTGCGTTGTTGTTGCCTTTCTACCCAACTTCTCCTTGCTGGCAGTCTCTGTTGACTCTACCATCAGCCTTCTGATGTCTTCTATCACATCATCCAGCTATTGAATTGGCTGGCCATGTTTATGCAGTCTCCCTAGCTGCAAAAATTTTCTGCAAATGGGCAGATCATTGTGATCTCCCATGCCTTCTTCATCTTCTACCAACTTCACTTGTTGGATGTGCACGCTCTGCACTATTACCCTTTTCTCCAAGGCTTCAATCTATTCATACAGATCAATAAAGCTAATGTTGTCTACTTCTTCCTCTTCTTCTTCCGCAAACTCCCAGGTTGCAGTCTTTTCAGTCTCCTGGCTGAAAATATTGAGCCATTCCTCTGAATGTTCATCATCCTCTTCTGCTTCTTCTGCTATCAAATTCAGTGCTATAGCTTCCTCAACTTCTTGGCTAAAAGCATTGAGACACTCCTCAGAATACTCATCTTCTTCTTCATCTTCTTGGGCAGATTCCAAAGTTTTCTCTAATTCCTCTTCCCTGACAGTCTCAGCTGGTTGTCCTTCAGTTGTTTCTGCATCTACAACACAGATTTCTACCTCTTCCTGGGAAAATGGTAGGAATATTTCAATTCCCCCAATCATTAGAAGATTCTCCTGATCTTCCTCTTCTTTCAGCTGCTCTTGCTGATTCAAACTCACCTGCTCATCTCTGCCCACCTGGCAATATAGGATATGTTTGTTGCTTCCCTGACAGACTATGAGATCAACTAATGCCATCTTCATAAGCACTCCTTATTGAATTGAACTCACCTATGAGTCCATGAGACTTTCAGATAGTCTTGAATGCTTATCTCTACCCACCTGGAAATTTGAGATGCTTCCATTTCCCTCCTAGCAGTCTTCGAGATCCCGCAGCGACCTCATTTCATTGCCCAGCTGGCAATGTGAAATTCCTTGGTTGTCTTCCTAATATTCCCTGAGATATTCAGCTCATATCAACTCCTTGCCCACCTGGCAACTTGGAATTTCCTCTCTGCCCTCTTGGTAGTTCTTGAGATCTTCAACTGATCCCATTTCATTCTCTTCACCGAGAATTTTTCCAGTCTCTGGTTCACATATCTGAACCATCTCCTCAGGTTCGTCAAGGTTTTCAGCATGCCTCAACCATCCTCTTAACAGTCTATGTTGTCTTCTAGCCATCAAATCCTTGACTGGCCATTTTACCTTTGGCTTTCTCATGGGCCATTCATATACCCATCTCAGCTTGGTATTCTGCTGCATCCGCAGTTCAAGATTTTCCATTCTTGCCCTGATGTCAGCAAGTTCTTTCCCCATTTCGGTTGTGCTCATCATCTCTAGGCTTCTCCTTCCAACATACCTATGTCCTTCAGTAGCCATGTTGATGTCTCTGTCTGCCCTCCTGGAAAATATGTTGCTCACTCCTGCACCCTGAGTGTTTTAGCTTCATCCACAGTCTTCTTGACTGTCTTCTTGATTGTTGCCTACCTGCAAACAACCATCACAGAGTCTCCAGCAACCCTGTCTTCTTTTGTCTTCTCCCTCTACTTGAAATATACAAACAGAGTTCTCGCTCTGATACCACTTGACGCAGATCAACAAAGGCCTCTGTGCTGACCTCCTGGTCTTAAGGATCATTCAAATTTTACCCTCGAGCCAGAGTGGCTAATTCGATTCTCCACTAGAATCTCTATTAAAATTGACCCATGGGTTTTTTCTGCTCCTCGCATCCTCTAGGCTCAATTGCTCCTTCGTTCACAACAGAGAAATAAAATTTTGGGCTTCGGGGTTTCACAATCCCCGATGTTGCAAACCTTTGCCTTCCCAATCACTGAAATTTTGATTCGTCGAAACGCCTTATTCGGTGACTAGCCCTAAGGGCTAAGTATTGGCCTACACAACCTTCCCCTATATGATCGCAGTCTGTTTCGGAGTTTCGGGCTTTCAAATGTCGAAACGCATTTTTCCTCAGGACTCCCGATCCTCCGAATCCCGATTTCCCAATATGAATTCCTTTCCTCATTAGCCCCCTGGGCTATATTCTGGTCCCTGTGACCACCATCTCATAGGACCACGGCTCTATGTCCTTTGGGACTTAACCTCGCAAGAGCCCCTTCTCACCTTAGCCCCGCCTAGCTAGGCTCTAGTCCATGCAACCAGTCCTCATAAGACCGCAGTCTTATCTCTTTTGGGATTTCCTTATTTGAAAGTCAAACCTCCTATCCCCTGGACTCACGAAAAGCCGATATTTCGAACGCCGAAATTCTAATCTCCTGCCTTCAGGATTCACGAAGTGTCAAATCTTGATTTCCCAAAATGACTTTCCTTTCGGGGTTTTTCTCGAAAACCTCGATTGTTGCCACGCATCCTCCTATGATGGACGGTCCTCGTCGCTTCATGATTTCAGGGTTTTCGATGCTGAAATTCCCCACCTCTTATCCTCGAAACTCCCAAAATGTCGAATTCTGAAATTTCGATGGACTCTTCTCTTTCAGGAATTTTTCTGAGCCCTTAGATTTTTGCCACGTGTCCTCCTATGATGGACGGTCCTCGTCGCTTCGCGATTTCGGGGTTTTCGAAGCTGAAATGCTCTGACTTCTTGTCCTCTCTATCCCCAAAATCCCAACTTGAAATGTGTCAATGGGCTCCTGATCTCTGCCATGTGTCCCAATGGACGGACGACTCAGATCTATTTCAGGGTTTTCACCATGGAGATTCCTGATCTCTTGTCTTCGAGACCTCCAAAATCCCGATTGCCGAAATCCCGATAAGCCAACTCTTTCGAGACTTTCACCCTCCTATTCACGAAGTTAAACCTTGTGCATCTCCTGTCAGATCTGACGGTTGATGGGTGATTCACTCAATATCTGACGGTTCAAATCGATTTCTTCTGTGCGCTCCTCTGTTGCACTACCTCCTGGACGTGAAAACCAACGGTCCAGATCAAATCTCGGGACTTCACCAGATGTGAAGTCAAAATTTCTCACCTATGTGAGTCCTGGTGTCTGAATATCCGAATTGGATGATCGTGTGACACGCATCCTTCCTCAGATGGACGACTTAGATCAAATTCGTTGTTTCGGGACTTTTGATGTCGAGTGTCCTGACTTCTCATCCTCAGGACCTCTGATATCTCGATTGTCGATATCCCGATGTCACTCCTCTTGTCGGGACTTTCGTCTCGGTTTCTCGAGAAGGTTTAACCCTCACGCAAATCTCGACAGATCTGATGGTTGTCGGGTTCTTCGGTTAAGATCTGACGATTCAGACCTTATTTTCCCTGGGCTCTTCTCCTGCTCCTTGCTGGATGTAAGAAAACTTCAGCGGTCTAGATCTTCTAACTAGATCGGACGACGACTGTGCTCCTCTCGAGCTTTATCATTTTTCTTCCCAGATTTGGGAGAATTTCAAATTCTCAAAGGCCTCGACCTTTGTTCCATTTTTGCAGGCTCCACGATCATGATTCCTCACCTGCGCTCTCAACACGCTATTCCTCCTGAGCTTCTTCTCTCGAATCCTCAAAGGATTCTGACGTCTGCACTCCTGCAGAATCTTCGTGCACTAAAGTGTTATCTCTTCTGTGCTTCTCCAAATACTCAGACCCCCTAAGTAAATAAATCCTTCTTATTTCTCCCTCATATGGAGAATTTGGATTCCCTCCTGACTATCCTTCCCTCAAGCAACCTCTTGCTAAATATGTAGGGTGTTCAGCAACCCTGCTAAGATCCCTCAGTGGATTCTTCCTCAAATCACCGAACTCAAAGAGTTCTCTTCTCCTATGCTTGTCTACACATCTACTCAATGCTCATCTGGCAGAGTGTTTTCTCCTAGAACTTCCAGTAGCTCTGTCTTCTTCTTTGAACCCTATGCACCTGCTCAATTCTCACTTGGCAGAGCTCTCAGAATCCTTAGTGATTCTGGTTTCTGTCTGAACTCACAACAGAGTTCCTCCTCTGTGCACTCCTTGCACTAGCTCAGTGCCCACCTATCAGAGCTTTACAAAACTCAGATATTTCTGCCTGCAACTATGTTCCTCCCCCACATCCTTGCCTCCAAGGTGTTCAGCAACCTTGAGGTCTTCTTCTTCTGAATTGATGGTTCCATCTCCTGTGCCCACCTGGCATGCCTCTGTCTGAATCCGCAGAGTTCAGAAATGCATCCTCTGTGCACGACTATCAGAACTCACAACATTCTGTCACACCCTCCAGATGTGAAGCCTCAAAGACCTCTCAAGCTTGAAACTAAATCAACTCCTACAAATGCATAAACATAACATACATTTGCAGCATATATTCATATCATGTAAAGAACACTCACAGACATTCATTTAACACATAGTCATGCAGGAAAAACTGTTGTTTATATATTAAATGGAAAATGCTTGTTTGTACAAGGTGTTTCTGAGCATGGCCTGTAACAAGGTCTCGTCTCCTTCTCTTCTTCTCTCTACTCGCAGACCCTCTTCTCATTCTACTTACTCCTCCCCTAAATGAGATCGAAATTGATCTTTTACATGAGGGGGATCTTAGAGCACTTCCCTCCAATCTACCTACCCTATTCAATTACATTGAATGGGTTGTCTAGTCCACCATCCGTATCTAGATCTCATCCTTACAAAAATTTAAAGGCTACCTACTTTAATGCCTGCACAAAGGCACAGCTCCATGGCTCAACAGCCTACAACATTAATTATATTCAAATTCAAAATTGAAGATGAGGGTTGTGCCTCTCTTCAGCCTTGAATGCATGCGATGACGTGGTTGGCTGGCTGGCTGACTGGCGTGGAGAGATGCTCCTACATCATGGCTCAAAGTTTCATAGACATCGGGTGGTTTGAGTTTCTCACCACTTTTCAGGGTTACAATGAGCAGGTTTCCATGGAGTTCGCTCTGAATTTCGATGGTCATGAGGTCAAAAAATTGGAGATCCAGAGAACCTTTTTGTGGAACTCATTGTAAAAGGAATTTATGTTCAATTGACACTTAATAGAAAAGGCATATGGATGGTTAGACCTTATTTTTTCTACTATGTTATTTCTTTATTCATGCTTGAATTTATTATTCAGATTGCAATGCATTTTTATTCTTGACTGTTAATTTATACAATGAAAATTTTGTTGTAGAGATAATTTTCAAGTTATGATATCAAGTTGATAGTATTGTTTCTTTATGATATAATGAGATGAGAACTCTTGTGAAGTCGACAAATTGAAGACTTCATCTTCCTTTTTCTTAAATTGGTTTATTCCATCTATGTGTCTACCTATTATTCAGCCAGTGGGATATGCTATGTTTTGATCTTGATTTTCATGTCATGTTGTAATCTTGACCCAGTTTTCAACCACCCTACAAAAACCAAATCATAAAACCTTAAAAATACTTTACAATAAATGAATGATTCCCTAACTTTCCCTCTCACAATCAAGTGCAACTTTAGGGACTAACAGGAGGATCGAGAACTTTGGAAGGCCATAACTTTTGACTCCGAGATAGGATTTGGGCATACTTATAGTCATTGGAAAGATCTTGGCAAGGAGACATTAGTGCCCTAGAGAATAGGCCTAGGGATGTCTAAGAAGAAGCAAAATTTTAATACCCCATCCCTTAAAAGGTGCTTAGGGGGTTGGGTGTGTTACAGTATGTTGATTTTCATCACAGTGAGTCTGATGATACTTTTGTATTTCATGATGAAAGGTAAAAACTTAGTTTTCATTGTTCTTTATGTTGATGAATTAATAATTACAAGGAATTATGAAGATCACATCAAGTAGGTGAAACATGTGTATTACTATGTTGTCATTGATGTCAAAGGATTGATGTCAAATGGTTGATTTCAAGTATTGTCATAGTGATGTGTTTGTATCATTGATATACTTATTATTGGTTATATGGTATGTTGGCATCCTATAATTATAGGCAACTCGATTCTTCAATTGTTGATTTGGCGTTTCTCTCGTGATGACGAAGTATGGCTCGGTTGATCCCGTTTCCTCCCTCCATTCTTTTCGCTCGATCCCCCATCACCCTGCTGCATCCTTCATACATGTTGCACCCTCACTCCCTTGTCCTGTGGCCCCATTGACTACCTCTCACCCGTCACCCATCTGTGAATAATCAGACTTAGGATGAACAAAAAGAACAATAGGTCAGTTAGATTAAAATAATAATAAATGTTAATGTAGTTAGTTTAATAAGATAGATTAGCTAATAATTAGTTGGTTAATTAATAATAAATCAATTGTGAATTAATTAATTAATTAATGGTTAATAATTAAGTTAGTATTAGTAACTAGGTTAGTTTTAAATTAAATAAAACAAAACATAAAAAATTAAAAATTAAATAAAAAGAAAATACAAAAAAAATATAAAACATATTAAATATTAAAACAAAAATAATAAAAAACAAAATATAAAAACAAAAAACAAAACAAAAATATAATACAAATTATGTTATATAAACATTTGAATGAAAATATAAAACATAATATAAAAAACATATTAAAAACAAACATAAAACAAATATATAATAATTAAAATAAAAACGTATACAAAACAAGCATGTA
>ML784505.1:0-70842 GCA_009831015.1 Picea engelmannii
TGTAAGATAATAAGAGGTCTTGGGATTCAAAGTTGAAATATGATTTGTGGGCTAACCGTGTTAGCACAAAGAGAGAAATTGGAACTTCAACATTTCAGTTAGTATATGGAATGGATGCAGTCTTTCCAGTACAACTTGCTTTGTCAGTTGTAAAATTTCTGCAGGAAATAGAAGCTGAACCTAATATACTATCAGAAGGATTTGCCAGATTGTAGAATTGCAGCAAGCAAGAGATAAACTTCTTGAGAAGGCACATCAACATCAACAAAAAGTTAAAGAGACTTTTGACATAAAAACAAAAACATAGCAGTTTCTACCCGAGGATTTGGTTTTGAAATGGGATGCTCATAGAGAATACCATCATGAGAAGTTTGATATCCTATGGTTAGGTCCATTCAGGGTGGAAAAGGTCTTGGAAAACAACACTTTCCTATTGCATAATTTGGAAGGTGAAGAGGTTTTTGGTGGCCCTATAAATGGACGTTTTCTGAAGAAATTATTTTACTAAAGCCGTTGGTGGCTCAAATCCCATTGTACATATCAGTGTGGTGTGGTAGTTAGACAATAAAGACTCCATATACAAATGGAACCATGCTACAACTTATCCAGTATTAGTTTTGATTTTTCAGTTTGATATGTTTTGAATAATGTTTTCATAAACTTGAAGAGTTTAATCAGTTACAGTCCGTAGATAAACATGGAATAAAGCTCAAAGGAACATAAGGAACATGTCTAATCAAAGTTATTGGAGTTCCACAGGGAGAACTCCATCCCCCATGGAGCCATTGTTATCACCTGTTATGTTCTTCAAAGCCTCACCTCACATCTCTTATTTTCTCTATTTAATTTTTTTTTTATATAAGCCATAAATTTTTATCATTAGGTTGTTAAGGGTTCAAAATCTTAACAAGGGGGTCAAAATAGTATTATGTTGAGAGAAATGAGGAATACTTAGTCTTTTAAAAAGGGAAAGGAAGAATTTTGCACATGTTTGTAGGACTATCCTGTGACATCATTTAATTTTTTAAATCCTTTCATCAGAAGTCATACATCATGTCATAACATTTGTCTCATCATTACTGAGTTAGATAATGACTTTCAAGTCATTTTCATTCAAAATATGCCAAAGGACAAGTTTATGCAGGGCACTACAAGAATTTCCACCTGTCCCTGTTTCATCATCACACATATGGTTGGAGAGAATTTAAGGATGTGGATCGTCCTACCTGGCAAAATTAAAGTCTCAAGGTAGTTATCAAGATCCTAGAAGTCTGATTCTAATCTTAATCACACTAATGCATGTTAAAAACACTCAAAAAGAATAATGCAAGCACACTTTAAAAACTATAGAAGAAGAAAAAGAGCATAGAATAAAGCTAGGAAAGGATAGGGAAGGTAAATGGTTTTCTTATCAGTCATTTGCAAAATCAAGGACTAACACATGGCGCTACAAGAATTCCACCTATCTCTGTTTCATCATCACACATGATTGGACAGAATTAGAGGACGTGGATTGTCCTACTTGGCTTAATTAAAGTATCAAGGTGGTTATCAAGTACTTAACCATATCACAACATGCAAAGGTGGTGGTACTTTTAGTTGTTTGTACCTGTTACCCAGGATGCCACGTGGAGGGGGTTTTTCAAAAGACAATTTTCTTAATCTAGCGTTTTATCTATTCAAATTGCAACTGGTAAATTTAGATTTCCTCCTTATAGCCAACAAATCATGTCTATATTTCTACATAGAAGAAATATTTCACTCCTACAACAAGGAATCTAGTCTTTTGGTCGTGAGAATAGGATGGGTAAAAGTGGACACGTGAACATAAAAGAGCTAGGACCCGAGATCATGGAGGCATACAAGGAAAACAGACATATATTTGACCAGGCTGGATGGTATATGCTTTGCACCAAATTAGATGGCCATCATTACAGTGTAGCTCGTGCATTTGTTGAAGGTTTTGATGGACAAAGGGTTAGGATTTCTAATTTGATTATGTAGGTCATAGAGGATTCAATAACATAAGCCTGTAATCTCCTCGTTGAAGGTGAAAATTTGTTCAAGAACAAATTAATTTCATGAGGGGATGTCAATCAATTCTTGAAACCAGAGCACACAGATCCCAATTGGGCCAAGGGTATTCCTAGAGACTGGATAATTGATGAGTGGATGGAGTCTCTGCTAATGCTCAAACGTTTTATCACATGTGAAGGACGTTATTCCATTGTTTTCCTTTTTCATTTACGATTCCTCCTTCATTTGTTGGGAATCAAAAGGATGAACATGCCATATTACTTCATGAGATATTTGATTAAAATGGTCATGAAATTTAATGGAAATCCTAGAATCCCACCGCATGGTATCCATCATCAAGGATTAATCAAAGTAATGGTTAAAGCAGAGCTAGAGAAACGATATAGGACATGTGATCAATTCTTGATTTGTTCAGGGTTTAAAATAGAAGTTCATTCTCTTGCCCAGAAACCGACTGATAAAGCTATTGAACCAATGGCAGGATCATCTTCAAGCATAATTGCACCTGCTTCTTCGAGGAAGAATAAAAGGAAGATCAATCAGAAGAATTTAGATGAACGAGTTGAGGACGCCCCAACTAGTTTGGAACCAGGTGAAGGATCTTCTCATGCGCTGGGTGGAGGTAGGCATCCTTTCCCTCATGCATAAAAAATTTATATCAGAAAGAGTAATAGGTTAGAAAAACCTGTGATCTCGAATGAAGTTCAAGAACCTGAAACGATAGAGACACCTGCAAACCATATACAAGCTGAAGAAACCCTTACAAATATAGTTCCTCCTAGTTCTAGTTCTTTTGATGATGATGTGAATAGATATAAAATTCTAGTAAGAAAAAGGAGTACTAGGCCACACAACAAATTCAGATTAAAATCTAAAGCCATGTAGAACCCTATCATTAAAGATAAGGTCATTACAATTGATGAAGAGCCTACAAACCCTAATGAAAAGCCATCAACGAGCAAGAAGGTTTCTAAAATCAAAGCTGAGAAGAAGAAAATCACGAAGGAGGATCTAACAACAAATAGAAAGGCTCCTACAGGGAAAGACAATATGTCTGCTAGAAAACAGAGTAAACATAGTAGGAAGGGCCCAAATCCTTTGACGAGATCTAAAGATGATAGGCCAAGGATAATGACAACTCGTTCTAAAATGAAGCAAGCCAGAGGTAATGATTTGGATCTGTTAGCTAAGGCATCTAAATCCGTTTTCTAGGGAGAAGTCTTAATTTTAGGTCTTGAGTGTTTATGCAAAAATCCATTTTTGACTTATGATGGTGAAAGCTTGATAAAAGGCATTTTGATTTCATGATCTTGAGGTATTATACTCCTTGAGTAATGATTGGCTGTAAGATGGGAAATAAAAACATGAATGATATTAATATTTGGTTTTAAAAGAGCGCTACATGAATTTCCCGCAACACTCTTCACAGGAAAAACAATGGCACTACAGGAACACCTGTAGCAACTGATTTTGCAAAAGAATGCACAAAATTGCGATTTTGTGATGGAAATAGAAGATGAAGAGGGTTATAATTTGTGGAACCTAAATAGAAAATATTATATCCTTTTAAAAGTTGATTTACAATCTCTTTTGGTGGATGACAATACGCGTCAGTCAACTATTAGTGTCAAGTTTGCAAACAAGTGGATCACAAAGGATCAAATGGATGACAGAGGATGAGGCAGATCTCGTGAAAGATGCAATGTACCATCCAGTTGTATTCAAGTCAACAAAAAAACCTATCTCTATGCAAACTGTTGCCTAGATTAAAGGATCTTAGTTGTAATTGTTTCCATTTATATGTATTAATAGATATAGGGAAAATTCGCCCTTAGGGCCTGAAGGAGTTAGTTTTGAGATATCCCTAGATATCAAATTGATCTTAAATGTATGGAACTGATGTAAAAACTCTATATATTTGATGAAGTAAATAAAGAAAGGGTTGAATCCCTGTTTTTGGCTTGATATTGCATATCTAAAGATTGTTTTGATCTATCTTGCCTATGTAAATACTTCAATTGTTAATGAAATTGATGGTTAGTCTGTAATATTTATATGTTTATCATCTTCATGTTTTCTTCTGAACACTTTGTTGATGTTATACGAGCTTATGACAAATGCTTTTTGTGCTGAAAAAGTTTCTTTAAAGGGTTTTTAGTAATCTTTGCCACATTGGCGTTTTTCTCCTTAAATATTATTTAGAATGAATTCTAGATAAAGGTTTATTCCTCTATTGCATAAAGACATTAAAGACAATATTTGTTATTGGTGTATTTATCATTTTTTGTTTTTCCCCTTCTCTCAATCACATCACTTAAATATTAAATATCTAGCCATCATTTTTGTCTACCTAACTTGCTGCACTTAGGTAAATGATCTTAACAGATCAGATCATTATTCCCTTTCAAATCAAGCAAGGATTTATCCATCTTAATACCCCTATTGAACATTTTAAACAAGGTGTGTTAGGCTTAACTCAATAGTAGTCTTGAGGTGACTTCTAGCGCTAACAATGGTTACAATAACTTTCTAAAAGAACATTGTAGCAGTCTAATATATTGGTGGCCTTAAACATTAGAATTATCTTTGTGTTCCTTTAGCTATATTTTTACATTATTAAACATTACTCTATTCTTTCTATAGCTGAAAAAAACTATATTTCTGCAACCAAAGCAATGAACACATTTCCTTTTTGCATATTAGTCATTTAAAGTTATATTGGAAGCTAATGCCTACATATATTTTGCATTGCACTTCATCAGTTTACGATCCCTAGGTTGACAATTTTTTGTAGCAGAGTTCACCTATTGGATTGACTTACAAAGTGCATGGGTTGATGGCCCGAAACTCTTGAATTCTATACCTTCTAATAGAGGAGGTGATGTGAAGGGATTATTCACCTGGGAATGACTTGCTTCCCCTAAGTTTTTCATTTTCAGAATTCATGGTAGAGGCCATGCATGGCTTAGAAGTTCACCCTTAAAATAATGTGTGTCAACTTGAAGAAATACTGACTATAGATTGGACGTCGAGAGCCACAATATCTACCATTCATTGGAAGTTGAACATCACAGGGATATAGAGAAGAATTAATACTTAGCCACATATGCGAGCTACATGGGCCATTGGCCATTGGCCATCGATTTGCAGTGATCCCAACTATTCGTCGAAGATCTCTGATTGGAAAGAGTTGGTCAGAGAGATTCATCCGGGAAGATCCACGAGATCGATGTGGGTGATGTTTCCGATATGGATAAAACCTGAAGGCGCAAGCATGAATGGGTGTGGACGATAGATCTGTCGCGGAGCCAGATCAACAATATCTGTGTCATTGATATGGTCATAGACCTCGCTAGTCGAAAAAATTGTTGGAGTCTGTAATACTCGTTAACTGTTTCACAAATTCAAAAATTCGCGAAGATCTAAACACTTGGATCTGGGAGTTATTAGCTGTCGGATATGTCAGAAATTCCCTTATTGGGAGGAACTACTCGAAAGGTAAAATTGAGTGGTTGAGCCTCTGAGTGAGTGCATCTGACAAATAAAGGTGGCACACATTTGTAGTCCGAAAGGATATGGACCGTTAGATCAATTAAAATTGTAAGGGTCAGATTACTCGGAGTCGGGAGATTCCGTTAACGATTGGTTGTTTTGGACAACCCGAGTGAACCTAGACCGTTCAATCGAAGGATCAATAACCCTTAGATACGTCGGGAGTAGGGTGTTCCGAATATTACCGTTTAGAAAGTTGGGGGGAGGTTGTATGGCTCACATCTTGAGTAGGGTAGTCCGATCGGTTATCCACTGTATATTTCCATGCTCGAGATAAGGAGGACCATCGATCTTGGTTGGGCCCGATCACCTGATGCTATTGAGTTCCTTGCTGGGTTCCCCGCTGAGGTTTACCTTGGTTCGTGCCACATCGGATGACACATCACCACCACATCAACACACACATGCTTACCCTGCCATATAGATTAGATGACGGGGATCCATGTAGATTCCACATGGGGGAGAAGTGGCAGTAGGATATTTGACCTGGAATCTTTAAGGGACCATAAATTTTGATCCCAAAGTTAGATTTTAGCATACTTATAGTTGATGGGAAGCTCTTGAGGAGCAAATTCCATCTAAGGGTTTAGATTTGAGAAAGGATTTAGGGTCTAGAAGAGGAAATTTTGACATCCCACCAACCTAAGAAAGGGTTGGGGGGTTGGGTGTGCTACACCATGATGATTTAAACCTTCAGATTAAAATATAGGGAGGCCACATAAAGTCAAGAATCCAATCAAATAAAGTAAAGGCCATCAAACAAACTCAAATTTGAATGACAATATCATCATATTGAAGGAAAAGGATGAGATTGTAAATTTGAAGCCATCTCAAGCTAAACCAAAAGAAATCTAAGTTTCCAAATCTTGAAGAATAAACCATTGATATGATTGACTACAATTTGAGTTTTTTGAAGAGTATAAGTGTGGACAGAGCCCAAGTTTAACCTCAAGACAAGGTAAATAGTTTGAGTTTGATTTTACAAACTCAAATCTTAAAACCCTATTATGATTAAAGTAGAGTTACTAAGTTTCTTGAAGAGTCTAAGTATTGATAGAACCTAAGTTAACTTCAAGCTAAGGTAAAAAGTTTAAGTGTCAATAATATGAGTCTAGGTTTATTGGAGAAAATCCAAATTGTTGAAAAATCCAAAGTAGAAAAAATAAGACTTACGAGGAAAACTATAAAAAGAACGCAGAGACCAAGGAAAATCCCAACACCATAACTGAGGAAAGAGGTAATTGCATGGCCTAATTTTTTCCTTCTAAAAAGGAAGAGAATATAGCAAGGGAATGATCAAGCAAGATTGTTACTCTGGGTAGTATACAAAGT
The DNA here is from genome assembly GCA_009831015.1 of Picea engelmannii. Taxonomy (NCBI): domain Eukaryota; kingdom Viridiplantae; phylum Streptophyta; class Pinopsida; order Pinales; family Pinaceae; genus Picea; species Picea engelmannii. The sequence continues at coordinate 6,922 of ML784505.1, forward strand.
CGTGTATTTGTTTTTGTTTTTTTATGAGTTAGGAATGGGTTAAGCCCGGAGGTATAATAATAAGAGGAACATGATTCTTTCTTATACTATTAGAAGTAAAAGCAGAGTAAGGTAGACCCCAAGTAAAAATACAAAATGCAATAGAGAAATTTGATCAAATACTAAGATGGGGGCCGAATTCAATAGAAGTGAACCTACAAACCATTCTAAATTGCATGCCAACCTTAAAGTGGTTGAAGTATTCCAAAAATCTAATTGGTTGAAATACTTCAACATGCTTCAAGGGTTTGATGATGGGACTACCCTTGAATTTGTAGAGAATTTCTAGAACTTGAATGAACAAGAATATACAACTGTAGCTAAGGGTTTAGAGATCCTCATCAATGAACCTATATTGGTGAGGGTTATAGGTTTCCTTATTAGATTTCCATGGGAAAAGGAGGAAACTAAACTAACCTTATGTGTAAAAAGAAGCTTCATTAGTTGCTATGAAACAATGCAAGAGAAAAAGAATGGTGTTAAAAGAGAGAGCCTAACCTCACCATGGGATGAGGTGGCCTTGAACATAATGGATTGCATAACCTGTGAGGGAAGGAATAACATGGTTTATCTATTTCACTTTAGATTGTTACATTAGTTAAGGAATTTTTACTATCAACAACCTGAAAAGAGCTTGAGCATTCTTTCTTATTTTCTATAGTCTCTTAGAGAAATGAGTTCTAAAGTGTAGGTAGGAAAGGTGGATGCATTATCCCATCATAGGCTTATCAAGATGATTGTATGTGATGCATTATAGGGGTAAAATTTTGAAATCACCTAGAATAAATTCTTAACCATTAGTAGAGAAGAATTCTCGACCCTATAAACTAGTCTAATCCAAGAGGCAACCACAATAGAATATAAGAAGAAGAAAAATACTAGAGACAAGGTAGGTATGAAAAAAAAAAGAGGAGAACACACAAAAATACAAACATATAGGAGGTAGAAAAATAAGTCTCTACTAGAATAGAGGAGAATGATAGGGACATTAATGCCAATGTGGTCTATATGGGTGCACCATAGAGTAGTCTCCTAAAAATTACTATAGGTAACCCATCAGGAGGGAAAATGATCCAGATTGGATCATTTTATTATTTTTCATCTATCTTGATGCTTTTAGAGTGGAAAAATTTGGAGGAAACAACTTGCAGGGTCATTTTAGTGCCAGGTCCTAGTTTGGAAAATTGGGTTTCGGAACTTTCCAGAGCCATTTTGAGGAACTAAATGAATTTTTTTGGGGTTTTGGTGTCTGAAACTTTGCACACATCCCTTTATTTGTGTTCTACACTCTGATACCTTTCCAAAGGTGTAGACCGTACACCAATCAAATTTTGTATGCAAAAGTTATGCTTCCTGCAAGTTGACCTATCGTGTTGACCACCATGGTACGAGAGGATGCCACATTAGCCCCCATTACTCATGCATATGGGGATAGCCACATGAGTAATTTCAAGAATATTATAGAAGGTTCAAAACCCTACCACAATTGAGGGTTTAGTAATTAAAAAACCTACCCCTAGATGGCTATCAGGATATGTTAAATACTGGGCCACTAGGAGGAGAAGGGGTTCCATTCTATGTTATTGTATTTTGTTCCATAAAAGAGTAGAAAAATTGGGAGCGGGAAATTAGAGAGCATAACCGAGGGGGTTAATGTTGTGTAGCATCCTAATATGCCAGAGGTCTTGGGTAACTCCATAGAGAGTGCCTTATCTTTTGTACTTTCATTATTTCCATACTAGAGAAAAGAGAGCAGAGTAGCCTCACCTTCTAGATGGGTTTTCTCCTGTAAGGGTTTCCTAGAGAAAATATTTGTGTTATCTTGTGGATGGTATGTGATTTTATTTTATTGTTTTATATTTTCTGCATTTTATCTATTTCATGCATAATAAAAAACTCAGTAACTAAATATTCTGGAATCTAAAGGAATTTAACCTTCATAGTGTAGATTTTAGTTTTATTTGTCATATCCGTTGTGATGAACTATTCTAGTTGAATATCCACGAAAATTTACATATCATATTGGTATAAGAGCATGTTTTTATTTTGGGTATTTGTGGGAAGTTGTAGGATCCAGGAATCGGCTTAAAGAGAAGTCGCATAAACCCTATCCATGTCAGACGATTTTGTTTATAAAAACCCTCGAGATCCAACATAAGAGAGATTTGAGAGGTTGGAAGCACAAGTTTTCGACATCATTCACAATATTAACCTCCTCATGGTAGCTCTAGCAAGCAATATCGAACCATTCATAGATGATGGAGGATCTAACTCAGAGATCTGATCGGAGGGGAAATTGGGAGATCAGGAAGATTCAGGAAAGGAGTTGTGGAAATAACATGAGAAATAACATGAGAAAGAACAACCAAGTTTGAGTGTCATTAACCCTTCATAGTCCCTATTCAAGATCGAAGAAAAAGTGGACATAAATCCATACGAAGGTGAGATTGATGCATTAAAATTGAATCATTGGTTGCAACAAGTAGAATTTTATTTTAGCATTCACGATATAGATGAAGGGAAGAAGATTTCATTTTCTTGATCGAAGTTAGAGGGCCATGCTTTAACATGGCGGGAAATCCACATAGAAACACTTAGGCTAGAGGGTGATATGCTAGTAACTAGGTGGGAGAAATTCAAAACCCTCATCAAGTTCCAATTCTACCCTATCGGGTATGTAGAGGAACAATGGATTCAATGACACTACTTTAGGAAGAGGTAGGGGTAGAGTATATAAAAGTACACCACTCAGTTCAGAAAGATGGCCACCATGTTGGGTATCTCTCCTAAGAACCCAGATGTACTCCACAAGTATATGGGGATTTACACAACCATCTACAAAGGAAGGTGATGCTCTTCAAGCTAAGGAAAGTGGATGAGGAATGTGTATAAGCACAATACCTAGAAAGAATAGGCCAAAATAAAGGGAAACCAATTGGTTAGAAGTATAAAGAACACCAGGAAGCTTCCAAGGAGGGGAAGAAGAAGTGGACATGGGGCAAAGATAAGAAGACAACAACCACTACACATCAGTGCAAAATCCTAGAAACCATTGTAATCATTGCAACATTGATGGCCACATCGAGGAAAAGTGTTGGAAACTACATCCATAGCTAAATTTGAAGAACCACAAGAAGGACATAAATAAAAAGAACCTTCTAGCCACAGGTTCAAGCAATCAAGTGGAAATTACCTCAGATGTGGATGAAAATATTTTCTGCACATATGTGCAAAAGGAGGTGAATCTAAGTAACCTTGTTCATTAGGAAGAGAAGGAGACGACCAAGATATTCCTCATGAAGATTTGGGTCAAGAAGACCAAGATAGATACTCTATTTGACTTTGGTTCATAGGCTAATCTCATAGCAGTAGATCTAGTCAACAAGCTTCAGTTGGAGGTTCATGATCATCCTAGCCTCTATCCATTGGGTTGGGTAAACAAGGATGCAAAGATCAAGGTAGAAAATAAGTGAAAGAGTAAAGTTTGTGTAAGTGATGATTTTATTAATGTAGTAGAATTTGATGTAGTACCACTGGATGTATGCGGAGTAGTGTTTGGAAGCCCCTACATGTATACAAGGGATGTTTTCTTCATTCAGAGAGAGAAGCAATACTTACTCATCAAGGATGGGAAATCCTTCATTATCAACGTGGACAAAGGAAAATCAAAACTTTCAATAGTAAGTGCCAATCAAGCTAAGAAATTTATTAGTTCTAGAAAGAAATATGCTTTACTTTTTCTAAAGGAAAATCAGTCTGGTGAAGAGTCGTGAAAAGTAAAGACATCAGTGGAAGGGTGTACTAAGGAGTAGAAAAATGATTTGGAGGAGTTGTTGAAGGAATACATGGGAGTATTCCAGGAGCCTAAAGATATACCACCTAAGAGGGAAATGGAGTAGAAAATCCAATTATTTCCAGATTCCCCCTTACCGAATACTGGGCTATATAGACATTCTATTATAGAAGAAAATGAGGTAAAGACACAGTTTCAACAATTGTTGGAGCAAGGTGTGATTCGACCAAGTACCAAAGCTTGTGGTTCACCCATAATAATTGAGCCTAAGAAGGATGGGACTTGGATAATGTGTATCAATTACAGGGCATTGGACAACATTACACTGAATAATTGATACCCTTTGCCCAAGATTGATGATCTGATGGACCAACTGCAGAATGCCAAGTACTTCACTAAGCTGAATTTGAAATCATGATATCACCAGGTAAGAGCCAAATAAAAATATATATGGAAGACTTCCTTCAAGACAAGGAAAGGTTTGTATGAGTGGTTGGTTATTCCATTCGGTTTATGCAATGCACCAACTACATTTATGAGACTAATGAATGATGTTTTACATCCTTATCAAGAATCATTTGTTATTGTTTATTTGGATGATATATTGGTTTATAGATCTACATGGGAGGAACACATCTCACATCTTATGCAGGTGTTAGAGACTCTGAAAAAACACCAACTGCTAGCCAATCTCAAGAAATGTGACTTTGCTCAACAACATTTGGTGTATTTTGGGTATGTGATATGTGGAAGAGATCTCAAGATAGATATCGTAAATATGGAGGCCATCATGAAATGGCCCGTTCCTAAAAATGTCACTGAAGTTAGTTTTTTTCGGGAAACACAATATTTGGAGAAGTTCATAGCTTCATATTCAACAATAGTTGCACCACTCCATGCCATGACAACCAATGGTAAGAGTTTCTAGTGGGGGAATAATCAACAAAATGCCTTTGATGATCTGAAAACAAATATCAATCAAGCACCAATGCTCATGATACCAAATTTGCAGAAGACAAATGCAAGTGGGTATGCCATGGGAGAAACCCTGATGTAGGGAGGAATGCCCATTTTCTATCATTATGAAGTATTTGATGGGGTGGTTCTTAACTACCCTACCTACAACAAGGAGCTCTATGCCTTGATACAAGCTGTCAAAAAGTGGAAGCACTATCTAATGGGAAAGGAGACCTTCATCCACACAGATCACCAACCACTACAGTATTTGCAAGCCTAGACTAAGCTACAAAAAACCAAGCATTACAAGTGGATGGGGTTCTTACAACAATTTCATCTAGTCATCAGGTATAATAAGGGTAGGAAAAATAAGTTGTTATACATGCTTTCATAGCCACCCACATCCAAGATTACAACTTGGGGAACTATGATTCACATGGATCCTTTTACCCATGATGCATAAAAAGAGGCATACATGTAATATGAGGACTTCAATGAGGTGTTTCAATAACTACATGACCAAATTCATATAGAATAAGGTGATGACAAGAATGATTATCATTTCCAGAATGGTTTATGATACAAACTTGACAAGCTCTGTGTCCCTAAAAGAGAACGATTGGAACTTATCATAGAGGCTCACACCTCCAAGGTTGCAGGACATTTTTGGTGTTGGGAAGACAATTTCCAATTTACAAAGGTATGTGTACTGACCTTGAATGCAATACGATGTAGTGTGATATATTAGAAGATGTATACTTTGTTGTATGAAAAAGCCTAGTCACAGGAAACAAGGAATATCTTACCTATACCCACTCGACCTTGGGAAAAAAATTCCATGGATTTTGTGGGAGTTTTACCAACCACATGGAAGGAACATGACTATTTATTTGTGGTAGTTGACAGGTTCAAAAAAATGTGCATTTTCATGCCTTGTAAAAAGACCATCAAGGGACAAGAAACAATAAACTTTTTCTTTAAATAGGTTTGGGTTCACTTTGGGATACCAAGGAGCATCATCTCAGATAAGGATACTAGATTTCTCAGTGCATTATGGACTACATTTTGGAGAAGATGGACACTAAGTTGAATAGGTATACAACATTCCATCCACAGACATATGCAAAGACATAAGTAGTCAATAGGAATTTGGTGCAACTTTTGAAGGGTTACGATTAGAAGCATATGAAGACTTGGGATGAAAATATTATTTATATACAACACTCTTATAACATAACAGTCCGCAATTATATTGGTAAGTCACCTTTTGAAACTTGCTTTGGGTATTTTCCACCTTCACCCTTAGATGTTGTATATGAAAAAAAAAGGGGAGCGAGGGAGGACCTCACATGAGATGCATTAAAAGTAGCAATTTTTATTGAGAAGATCATGTATATACATTTGCAAGTACAAGAGACACTAAAGAATCCATAGGAAAAATACAAGGCTAGACATGACCATCACAAAACAAAGAGAACATTTAGAGTGGGAGACATAGTATGGTTACAATTAAACAAGAAAAGGCTACAAGGTCCTGGTAAGAAGATTAAGGTTCCATGGTATGGTCCTTTTGAGGTATTGGAAAAGGTGGGAGATAATTCCTACAGACTCAGTCTACCCCCATACATGTACATTTACTCAACAATGAATTTGGAGAATCTCAAACTCTATGAGCCTTCCATGTTGGACGATGAGGAGGAGTAGGTCCTACCTTCCATAGAGGAATTATCACTAGATTCTCAAGTAGAGTTAGCGGAAGACACAATTTTGTAGAAGCTGTTTATAAATAGAAGACATGGGCAACATGACCTTTGGTAGATTGGGTTTAAAGGACAACTTCCAGGAAAATCAAAGTGGTAATCCAGAGAGAAGGTAGAGGAAGAATTTCCTCACCTCATTTAGTAAATATTTTGGGGACCAAAATCCTCCCTAAATGGGGAGGTATTATTTGGATTGGATAATTATATTATTTTTCATCTATATTGATGCTTTTAGAGTGGAGACAATTGGAGGAATAAGTTTGCAGGGTCATTTTAGTGGCATGTCCCATTTTGGAAAATTGGGGTCCTAAACTTTCATGAGCCATTTTGTGGAACTAAATGTTGTTTTTTGGGGTTTTGGTGTTCAAAACTTTCACACACCCCCTTGATGGTTTTCTACACTTTGATACCCTTCCAATAGTGTAGACCATGTGTTAATCAGAGTTCGTATGAAAAAGTTATGCCTCCTGCAAGTTGACCTATCGTGTTGATCACCATGGTAGGAGAGGATTCCACGTCAGCCCCCATTACTTATGCATATGGGACTAGCAACGTGAGTAATTTCAATAATATTCTAGAAGGTTCAAAACCCTACCCTAATTGAGGGTTAAGGAAGTCAAAAACCTATCCCTAGATGGCTATTGGACTATGTTAAATATTGGGCTGCTAGGAGGAGAAGGGGTTCCATCCTATGTTATTGTATTTTGTTCCATAGTAGAGAAGAACAACTGGGAGTGGGAAATTAGAGAGAATAACAAAGGGGTTAATGTTTTGAAGTAGCTTAATAGGCCACATGTCTTAGATAAATCCATAGAGAGTGCCTTCTCCTTTCTACTTGCATTATTTCCATACTAGAGAAAAGAGAGCAGAGCAACCTCACCTTCTAGATGGGTTTTCTCTCGTAAGTGTTTCCCAGAGAAAATATTTGTATTTTCTTGTGGATGGTGTGTGATTGTGTTTTACTGTTCTCTATTTTTCGCATTTTATGTATTTCATACATAAGCAGAAAATTAGTAACTAAATATTATGGAATCTAAATGAATTTAACCTTCATAGTGTAGATTTTAGTTTTATTTATCATATATATTGTGACAAATTGTTCTAGTGAAATATCCACGACAATTTATAGTTCAACAACAAAACAGAGCCACAAGGGAAAGTATAAGGTCCCACGTAGCAAAGAATATGTATACTGTTGAGCATACACCTACCATAGACATTAAGGAGGACATACCTTCTAACCCAACAAAGGATTTGGGAGAATCCCATGATGGAACTCATACTGAGAAGGATGAACCTAGTATAAAGGACCTCATCTCCTAGTTAGCTAGGGTAAAAGCCCTAAGGTGGAAGATAACGGTAGAAGATAAAAATAAATTAGAAACTATAGATATAGAAGACTCCCAATCACAATATGAGCAATGGATTGTGGACTTACAAGAAAAGTTCCAAATATTTAAGATGCAACATTTGGATGATAAGAAATAGCAAGAGAATAAGAATGAGGGGTTAAAAACTATATTGGAAAAACAAAGAAGGAAGGTTGAAGATAAAGTGGATAAAATTTAGGAAATATAAGTAGTTTCCCATAAGACCATTGAAATGGCATAGGAAATGCTCTCTTGCAAGAACATACACCTTATTCATGGGAGAAAAATTACTCAAGTATAAATTGGGCCAAATTGCAAATTGTTAAGTTTTTACTGCTGTTATTAGGTTATTTCCAAATTACATGAGCATTCAATGCATTTACAAAACAAAAACATAAAGAGGATCACTAAAAGAAACAAAATCAAAACCCTCATGGGGGAGAAAACCCAACACAAACTTCCTTAATAATAGATTGCCAAAACAATTCCAAGACTAAGACCAAAACACCAAGAATAAACTAAGACTGAGCATGCGTCTCTCTTCTCCTTCCTCCTGTGACTGCAACTTCCTTCAAGATATGCACACTGGATGAGTGAGAGTGAGTTTTTATAAGTGAGGCACCATCCTCCCATATAAATACTAGTTGAGGAGGTGCTAGGGTTATGTCTCTTCATTTGGTAGGGTCAACTTCTTCTAAAGTGGTTAAAACCACTTTATAAACACTAGCGGACGACTTTACAAATACCACCATATAAATATGGTTTGACCAATCCACAAAAGGGGATTTGATCTTATAAAAGACCCGACATGATCAATCCAAAAAAGGGGATTTGATCTATAATATAATAACTCAAATATAATTAGAATATTCTTCGAAGTTACAATATTTCAACACTCCCTCTCAACGAGAAGGGTATTCTACTGACATGACCCAATACAACATCATCAAGAGAAGGAGAGGGAAACATCATCATCATCATTTGGAACATTGAATGGAACATCTATAAATCATCAAAAGTTTTTCTCATCATCAATATCATCATCGTTCACATCATGGAGCTGGAGTAACATCATCATCATCAACATGAAGATGAATCATCAACATCAATATCATGAATCTAGAACAACAACATCCCCAACAACACAAATATGATACAACATCATCAACAACACGAGGATGAAACAATGACATCATCAACATATGGCAACATAATGAGGCAAGTGCATTAACAACAACATTTGTGGTACTCTGACAGACTATCCTTACTGGACCTTCAAATCTTCCCAAGAATCATAAGATTCCCTAGGATATAAAATCCTAACAAGCTACCACATGGTACTCGAACAGATCATCCTTATCATACCTTAGGGATTTTCCCATGAATCATAAGATTCCCTAGGATATAAAATCCTAATGGAGCTACCACTAATGACCATAGTTGGCATATACATGCACATGTACTTTAACAGACCGTCCTTACCAGACCTTTGGGATCTGCTCAGGGATGATCAATCCCCTAGGATATAAAATCCTAACGGAGCTACCCGCTGTTGGTTAGGATACCATAGTATCATTAGAATCACTCCCCCTTTTGAGGGAGGTCCTTTCAGACAACACCAAGCTTGCCTCGAAAGTACTCGAAGTTCACATGAGATAGAGGCTTGGTGAACACATCTGTGCCAACATATTGGAGCTTTATGGTTCCCCTCAACACCATATCACGAATGTAGTGATACCGGATCTCTATGTGCATCGAATTATCATGGAACATTGGGTTATGTGTCATTTTTATACAAATCTATTTATCACATAGAATCACGGTGGCTTCCATCTCCAGATCGAATAGACCTATCAACAACTTTCGAAGCCATGTGTCTTCAAAAATGGTGGAACATGCTGCAATGTATTTCGCTTCTTCTGTGCTAAGAGAAATACTGGATTTCTTCCAGCTTTGCCATGAAGTCATGGCTGACCCCAAACTGAAAGAACATCCTGAAGTGATTTTTCTGTCTGAACAACTTCCATCCCAATATGAATCAGTATAACCATATAGTCTGAAGTCATGATCTCTAGTATAACAGAGACCATAATCCAACGTACCCTTAAGGTATCTCATCACATGTTTTACAGCTACAAGGTGAACACATCTGGGATCCACTAGATACTAACTCGAGGTGTTCATAAAAAAGAATATATCTGGCCTGGTATTCATCGGATACATCAACAAACCAATAATTTGTCTATATAGAGTAGCATCAACCAACTTTGAAGAAGTATCAACCAGGAGCTTCAAATTTGTTTCCATGGGTGTGTTCATGGATTTACATTCCAACATGTCAATTCTCTTCAGTATTTCAACTTCATACTTCCCTTGGTTAAGGAGGATCTTCTCTAGGCTCTGAAAAGCTTCAATACCTAAGAAATAATGCATCGGGCCTAGGTCTTTCATCTCAAACTCTATAGTGAGCTCCTTCTTACAATCTGTGATGAGCTTTTCTTCTCTAGTCAAGAACAAATCATCCACATCTAGTAGAAATATAACTAGTTCATCATTCATAACCTTGAAGTAAAGGTGTTGGGCGCATGCCTATTTTGAGGAAAGACCTAATTTTGGAAGGAAAGGCCTAATTTTGGAGAAGAACAACTAGCACGAAAAGCAACACACATGAGGAAAATCAACATGCAAGAGGGGCAACATGCAAGACAAGAAGGCAAGAAATCCTAACCATGATAGGGTTAGGGTTTTTGACAAATATCATAACATCTATAAGCTTGTAAGATAGTATAAATAATAAACTAGGAGGTATAAGTAAGGGGTTCTGTTATTCTAGGTTGGGTTCAGTTTTTTTTCAACAATTGTAAGTTCATAATTGTTGATATTTGTAAAAGTTGTTGAGTTGTAGAAGAGTGGAGGAAGCCAGATTTTGAGGGTTAGGTCACAGGCTAAGGAGCCTGGTGTGATCTAGTCCGCCTCACAGAGGTTCTTGAACCTCTTAATGATTGTATGATTGGAGATGTAATGCACGCAACATCGTATTTTGCAGCAAACCTAATAAAAGAGCATAGAATCCAAATCTTTGTGGACGTAACCCAAGAGGGGGTGAACCACGGTAAAACATGTGTTATCTGTGATGTTTCTTGCATGTTTACTTTCTGTTAATGGTTATCTTATGAATGAATGGTTAATATAGATATATTAGAATGCATACATGGGCCTAAAAGCCGAATGAATCCTAGGAATAATTGAATGAATAATCAGAGTAATACATGAGAAATATCAAATACATTCTCATATCCCCACTCATTCCTAGACTACAAGCACTTGAACATTGCAGTCACCCATAAATCTATCTTGGATGAGACTGCGCAGTGCACTCCGTGTGTTGTGTTTCCTTCTAGTTTACTAGGAGGGCCGATAGTTTTAAAGGGTTTTGTTTGAAACCCGTTGATGTTGATTAATTGGGTTGGTTGTCATTGATGTTAGCCCTTGAAGAAAGTCCGGTAGCGAATTCCGGTAGCACAAAGGTTTGGGTAATGGACCCAAGTTTATTTGATGTATAATGGTATGATTTTTGATATATTTGTAGGTAAGACTATTCTATATGGATAGTACATGTCATGCCATTTCCGATGGTATGTGGAACGTCACATAACTCCTCATGGTTTGAGAGTTATTGCCTTACGAAGTTGAAGGACCCTCATATGATTGGCTTGAAACCCCAAAAGGTCAAAGAAGTCAAAGTTCTTGCAAATAAGAAATTATTTAAATAATAAAGTGAAGGGACAAAGTCAAAGATGATTATTTAAATAATAAAGTGAAGTGACAAAGTAAAAGAGGATTATTTAAATAATAAAGTGAAGTGACAAAATCAAAGGGGATTATTTAAATAATAAAGTGAAGTGACAAAGTCAAAGAGGATTATTTAAATGATAAAGTAAATGGAGAACTTTATAATTATGAAAAGTGGTTAAGGTTAACCCTAAAATGAGGAAAATGTGTTAAGTGGTCAAGTGGCTATTGGATACATGGACAAGTGGCAAATTGGGAAAAGTTGGACATAGGTGACTATGTGGACAAAGTGGCCTAGAAGATGCTTCTAAGGAAGCTACTTGGAGAGTATAAATAAGAGGCAAGGCTCTCTCATTTTAATCACACTTGAGCATATTGAATATCTATAGGTGACTGAGGTAACCAAAGGATATCTAAGATGAATTTCAGAGAGAAGGTGAAATAAAGAAGGCCGAAATTCAAGGGAGGATAAATTCTTTTGATGATGCTTTCTAAGGTATGTTATTTACAGGTCATCTCACCATTTTCACAATAATTTTTTTTCTAGAATGATTCATATTGCGAATTTGGGAGCCCATTGAGAAAACATATCCAAGTAGTTGTGGTACTAATTTAAGCTTGTGGGTCATTGTATTTTTGGAGTTACACTCCGTGGAAAATAGGGTTTGTGGCTAGTCCTGAAACTAGTCTAAAACAGGTGTTTCAGGTAAAAACATAATAAATGATTCATAACAGATCCAAATTCAGTAAGAAAAAATGTCTTGGTTAGAGTATAGTATGTAGTATTTTCTGTAGAATTTTCATATCCATACAACAAATATTCCATGCGGGGTATGCTCTACAAGTTCGCTCTTTAGAATAAGCCAGAATTCAACAAGGTATGCCATTTTTTCTATAACTCATTTTCTGAGAGGTTCCTAGTAGTGACACCTAGAGGAATTACATAAAACACACCGAAGAACATTGTGTACTATTTGAATATCTTTATTCATTACAGGTACACAATTATGATTATTTCAAGTTAGGGTTGTTGACTAATCCAAAACTAGTCATGTGAGACTAAAGTAAAGTTTGATGAAGATGCTAGTCTCTTGTTGTTAAAGTTAAGGAAGGTTTGTAAGTATGTGATCATATACACCTGGTCTATTACAGAGTTACAAATCAGATTTGGATAATGAAATTGATGAGGGATTTTGGTTGAGGTTGAGGTATAGGTTCGTGCATGGTTGATGCACTTGTTTATGGTACATGTTGATTACAGGTTGAGGTATAGTTTGATGCATGGTTGATGCATGGTTCAAGTTATTGGTACAAGTTATTTGGTGCAGGTTGATTGGTATAGGTTTACAACAGTATATCTCACAGTGATAGTGTGATAGTGGTTCCATCATTCTACTTATACGTCAGGGTGGTTGGACGAGGCAAGGACATGTGTTTGTGGTGGTTGGACGAGGCAAGGACATGTGGTTGTAGTGATCCAAAAATGGATCCAGGAAGGCCTAAAAATAAAAGTTCTTAGAATGGATTAAAAACGTACGTGTGTGTAGGACTCATCGTTACAAACCCAACGCAACTTGAACGGGCACAAACAAACACCGTATGCAAAAGATATCGCGATTTGTTTGTTTTTCCAAACAAACAAAATTTTGTTAACTGTACAGTCCGTACAATGCTGATATGGAAGATGACTGTACAGGTCGTATGAACATACAGGTGATGTGGTAGTGATGATGACTGGATTGGAAGGCTTATAGGGTGGACACGTAGGTAGACAGGTGGTCAAATGTTTGGTTGACACGTTGTTGACGGGCGAAAATGACCGTCCGTCAATTGGAAGAACGAGTCCGGTCCGGTGTTGTCTAAATAACCCAAGCCGTTTGGTATGACTCACTCTGATGGGTTTAATGGCTCCGTTGGCCAATCTAAAAGTCCTAAAAGAAACAAAAGGAAAAAGGGCTAACTATTAAATAACTACTTAGTGTATATATGTACATACATATCTATATAACTATTTTAAATAATATTTACACAACATATATGTCTATCTTATTTATGTGCATGATATACAAGTTGCGAGTTTTAATCTAAACTCATGAAAATCTATGTAAAGATGGTTGCTTTAACAAAAACAGATAAAGAAAGCACATAAACTATTTTTTTTTTAATTAAGATTAAATAGAAAAATATACTATGAAACAAAAGTATCTGGACGGTCAAAGCCAGACCACATATTAGAGTTTCAAAGACAACCAAACAATAACAAGAAATAAACTAACCTATTAATGAGTTAATCGGCATACATCCAACATCTGTATGTTTATAGAATGTCCAGCCAACCTGTCCAAGAGATAAACCTACAGTGAACCTTAAAACTGTTCGGAATAAATGCAAAACAATATATTGACTGTTGAATTTTGATGACAGAATGATGAAATGCAAATAATCACTGTAATATTTATGATTGCAAGAAATTACATTTAAGATAAATCTAACTGTAACAACATGCTTTTAATCATTCAACAAAATTAAAGAAAAATCTTATCATTTGAACGAATGATCACTATTTCCAATATCTGAAGCATCAAAATGTGGATGATATTTTAAGGAAATTATCTCGACGACATAATAATTTGTGAAGACAAAATCTATCAACAACTATTGAATTACCAGGATAAACAAACCATAAACAAAAACAACATTTACAGAGAGCTAAAGCATACATGTAAATATATGTTCCGTCCAAATTCGTGAATAGACTGTCCACCTTCATCCCCAGGCCAAGATGTCTGGGTTACAAAAAATACGAGTTTTTAAAGGGTTCAGAAAAGCTAATTGTGTTATCTTATGAGATAAGATTAAATCTCCACAATCATCTACTGATTAAAAAAATAGAGGGGGGAATATAACCACCCCAGATCACACTAAATCTCTAAAAATAGTTTGTTCCTGTTTACACAAAAATGAGCCATGGATATGGCTAATAAGCCCAAAAATGATCCATATCATTTAGTCAGCATAAACTCCCAGATATCCTGAAAGAAAAAAAATAAAATAAAGAAATTCAGATATACATTTAACCAATATTTTTCAAATTTCAAATAAGAATAGACTGGCTACAAAATCTTCTGATTCTGTAGCTAGTCTTATTTTAGCAAAAAAATCTAATTTATTCTATAAACAAGAATGTAACACTATTTTAAGATAAAAACAAATCTTTACCTTTAACTGGAAAATCAAATCGATTCACACGATCTCAGAATTGATCACTGCTGTTACACTCTCAACATTTTTTACTATGATGTTCCCTGTTGTTTTCAAGCGTTTTCCTTGTCTCTGAACAATAGACTTGAGCCTACGATTTTCATCTGTTTGGGGGTTGACCTGATCAGTAAGGGTTTTGATCTGTGATTGTAAAATGGGTACGTCTATATAATACTTTTCAATCCAGAAAAGACAAGTTTCACATTGTGAATCTGTGACAGCCATTTGAGAGTACCCACGATCGTGTGCCGGACTGTCTCTACTATGGCCTGTATATTTGTTATCAAACTTAATACCTGGAAACCCTTGACTGTGCTTCAAACAGGGTGGAAAATTATCCATGAAATTGTAAGCCTGGTCGAGATCTGTTTTGAATGAAGGAGGGTCTTCTTCGGCCGAAAATCTATCAATCTCCGAATCTGAGATCTCATGGATCTCGATCGTCTTGATCGAGCTCACATGAGGGTTTGATTTATTTCGTAGCTTCCTTGCGATCAACCTACCTGCGCTTTTATTTTTAAAACCTAAATCGATATCACCTTTAGATGGCTTGCCCACAGGTCTGTTTTTGTTCTTAGCAGAGGTGTTAGGATGGACGTGTTATTCATGGCTCTGCTCAACATCTTGTCGGTCGGGTATAGGCTTACTGAGGGTGGCCATAACACAAACCTGCGTAGATGAAGGGACCGCTTTGGGAGGGACTATGGTTTCCTCTATTATGGGTTTGTCAACCTCTACAGCATTGGAGTTAGCGAAACCATTTCAGGTTAGGAAGGCATCTCAGTCATCGTTTTGTAACTTCAACTGATGTATCAACAATATCTTTATCAAGCCATGGTGGAACAGGCTTGAATCCAAACGTTTTTTCTTATACCTCTTTGCCATTTTATACAGGCTTCTCCATAAGTAATAGGGCATATTTAATGGAAACCTGATGAAATTCATTAGCAAACGAATGTGATATAGAAAAACGAAACCAAAATGGCCTTCGCACATCAAGAATTGTTTCAAAATTGCTAGCAAACCATGCCACTGGGTTTTCAACAGGGACACGTGCATACCTTTATCACAACAATTGATTTTTCGAGATGTGAAGAAAAGGCTCCACAGAACATCCTCGACCTTGGCGTTTTTGAACCACTTCTGCCCACTCATAGGAAGACCTGTTGCTTGACCTAAAAACTCCTCTGTGACTTCGACCTGAATGTCTCCTACCTTGGCTCGACATCCGTCAAAAGAAAGGGCAAATTCTTGAGCGGTTTGCAAGTTAAAACCATGGAATTTCTCAAGAAAAACAAGCCATCCTTGACCCTCGAGATCTTCCTTTGCATCATCACATAGGAGCAGGGTCTAAGATCCATTGGGTTCAATCCTAACAACCAGGGCCATGGGGATTCGACAAGTAGTCAATGAAACACAATGAGTATGGAAGGCTTCTTGGAGAAGACTAGATCTATACTTCAGACCCAAAACTCATCAATAACCTAGGGTGTATGAACAAAAGTTCCTCAACGAAATGATAAGATTTTTGTGAAATGAATGCGAGGAGTACATGAAAAACCCGAAGCTAAGCTTCGAAATGATGGGCTTACTGTCGTCGGACTGCCACCTCCGACAGGGAACAGGCCACGACCATGTGCATTAAATTTTAAAATCATTGCGCAACAAGGTGGGTTTGGTTTCTAAAGTTTAGGAGAGGGAAAATTTTATAAACCAAAATGTAGTGACAAGGGAACGCAAGACCAAGAGCCACACAATAAATATCATGATTTAAATTAAATGGATCCTTGGTGTTTCAAATAAAAATTCAAAACATGCTTCACATTTGAGGAGTCAATAAAGAAGATGAGCTTCATAGCAGGAAACAAAAGTCTTTATCAACAAAAACTGTGGAGTCATCTACCTTTCAAAAACTTTAAATAAAGCAGTAATCCGATCATAGGTTTTAATGCTTCATTTTCATGGTTTCAGTCATGAACGAATCATGAAAACAAAAACACTAGGAATAACCGAAAGATCACATTCACAGTTTCAAAAATTGCTTATGAAGGACAAAAATGTATGACCCCAGGTAGGCAGCTACATAGATTATTATTTAATGCTTTAAAAAGTTGAAAATATGTTGGGCTGCCAACACATGTGTCCTCATCCTTGGCGAATGGTATGGTGTGATGTGGCCCAGTCTTCGGTTTCCATGTGTCACCCCTTCATTAGACAGTTTGGGAAAAATTTTAGGTGACTCCCGGGGAGTCGAACCCATGACCTCCGGTCTGGGTGGTGCATTCTGGCAGGGCCGGGCTACCAGCCGGCCCACATTGGTGCTTATAAACTAAGGGCTAAATGTTATATTTGAAGTGTAGTAAAGTATTTACAGGTAGAGAAAAGGGTTGGGGCCTAGCCATAACCCCCAATGCAATACAATCCATAAAAATTTGTTATGGGTTAGCCCCAGTTCTTGCCAGCCCCTGGTTCGATGCAACAATACGAGCGTTTCATATGACCCAGGCCACTCCATAATACAGTTAGCGTAGATTTGTGTGGGGTTAGCGTCGATTGGTCGGGCTAGCCCGCCGACTAGGGCACGTAACTAGAGCCTTAATACCAGGGGGCTAACCATATAGAGCGCGTGGAGGCATAGGGGCGCGACCACATGGCCACATCACACGATCAGGAGCCTATGTCAGAGGTATCTAACGTGCCAACCTAACGCAGGTCCATATGGAAGCGTCCCATATGCCCAGAGGCCTGGAGAAAAGGGGTTGCACCCTAAATTTGTTCAATTGTGGGTTTTTTACTATGTATTATGATTTTTAATTGATTTTTGGCTTGATATTGGGAGATTTTGGCCATTTTTGGAGGATCTGGAGTTCTTTTTGAGGCCATATCTTGGGGGGAAGTTGGGAGTTTGTTGCCAAATTCAAGGATATATAAAGTAGAGGTTCTTGGAAGCCTAAAGGAGGTTCAAAACAAGAAAATGCCGAATAATTGTAAATCTAAAGTCATTTTTGTGCAGGGAAGCCATTGAGAAGAACAACTTTGCGGGCCATTTATGGGAGCTTCGTTCATCCGTTTTCAGTGCCGTCAGTTGTGATGAGTTCTTGAGATATAGAAGAACACACCCAGATCAGTTTGTAACCCTTTTGGCACATTTATGAGGTAATTTTGAAGCTTTGAACAAAAATAAGAAAGCCTCACCCACTGAGAGAAAGGTCCGAAGACGTAGGCGAGATTTCCGAACTCCGTTAACAACTTTTGTTGTTATGGTTTGTTGTTTCTTTATGCTTATTTCCAGATCTGTATATGTTATATGGCTGCCATGTTTCATTTTTAATTCTTCCTTTTTCATCAAATTCCTAAATGGTTATTTAACTCATGTTTTAAAACTCAACCATAGTCTTTAAAAGATCTTTTCGGATCAAGTGGTATCTGAGCTAGTTGACGGTTGGTTTTTGAGTTTGCATGATTACTAGGGAAAAGATGAATCATGGTGAAGGTGAGATTATTGAGGAGAATCTTGAGATTGGATTGAGAAAGAGAACTTCTCAAAGTGAGAAGATGGAATCAAAAGAGGGACTTTCTCATGAGGAGAAAGAGTTTTGAAAGACTTTCTTCGCCATGTCAGAGATGATGAAGGTTCTATATGAGGATTACTTCGAACGGAAGAGACCGATTATAGGTGAATATTCAAAGGTAAAAAATGAAGAAGGATAGGATACTCCTCAAACTCCTCCTTCACCTCCTTCTTCTCCATCAAATTCTTCTTCTTCAAGTTCAAGTTCCAAACCCACTGCAAGAAAACATTCCCATAAACATAAAAATGAAATGCCTTTACTTAAGCTTGATGTGAAATTGGAATTACCCATGTATGATGGTGAAGTCAATGCAGAGAGGCTTGATGTGGTGCCACTCAATGAATGTGGAATGGTCTTAGGAAGTTCTTATTTGTATGATCGCAAAGAAATCTTCTACAGGGAACAAAATCAATATCACTTAATCAAAGCAGGCAAAGAATATGTTGTACATGCTCATCACTTAAAAGAAAATAAATCTCTTCAAACAATGGAACAATTAAGAAAGGAAGCTCATGCAAGAAACACACCTATAATTGTCCTAAATCAAGTGATTGATCTTAATCAAGACCAAGAGATGATTGTAGAATGGAATATCAATCACAAATTGCTTCAAGAAAAGCTAATGTTGTGCAAGTATTACAAACATATTAGCTCATTTGCACTCATATTTCTAATGTTATAATTAGTAATGTTGTCAACATGGATGATAGTGGATTTAGTAAGATGTGATAGAGTACAAGTGGCTAACAATATACTGTCAGTTATCATGGTTGTTTTACAATTGATCTTGATGAGACAGGTGCACACGACATAGTTTAAAGACAAAGAACAAGTGGGGTGGCCTATCCTGTACTTGATGGTTGGTTAATATCCTTTTGGAGGACCAAAAGGTCTTAGTGGGGAGGATTGATCCAAAAATGGATCCAGGAACCAAAATGGGTTCAGGAAGGCCTAAAAATCAAAGTGTTTAGAATGGCTTCAAAATGGACATGTGCACAGGCCTCGTTGTTACAAACCCGACACAACTTGAATGGGCTCAAACAAACACTGTATGCGAAATATATCCTGATCTATTCGTTTTTCCAAACATGCAAATTTTGCTGACTGTACAGTCCGTACAATCGATACAATGATGACGTGACAACTGACTGTACAGTTCGTACAAACATACAGGTGATGTGGTAGTGATGCTGATTAGACTGGCAGGCTGACACAGTGGACACGTAGGCAGACAGGTGGTCAAATGTTTGGTTGATACATGCCCTCATCCTTGGCGAATGGTATGGTGCCACATGGCCTAGTCTTGGGATGCCACGTGGAACCCCTTCATTGGACAATTTGGGAAAAAGTTTATGTGACTCCTGGGGATTTGAACCTATGACCTCCGGTTCGAGTGACATGTTTTGGCAGGGCCGAGCTACCAGCCCATCCACATTGGTGCTTGTAAACTAAGGGCTAAATGTTATATTTAAAGTGTAGTAAAGTATTTACGGGCAAAGAAAAGGGCTGGGGCCTAGCCCCAACCCCTAGCACAATACACTCCATACAAATCTGCCATATAACTGTTATTCTATACTTTGGCATAGATATTTGTTATGGGTTAGCCCTGGTTCTTGCTAGCCCCTGGTTCGATGCAACCATACGAGTGTTTCATATGACACAGGCCACTCCATAATATGGTTAGTGCGGATTTGTGTGGGGTTAGCGTCCATCGGTCAAGCTAGCCCACCGACCAGGGTGCATAACTAGATCCTTAAGACTAGGGAAATAACCATATAGAGCACGCGGAGGCATAGGGGTGTGGCCACATGGCCGCAACACATGACCAAGAGCCTATGTCGGAGGTACCTATTGCACCAGCCTAGCATAGGGCCATATGGCAGCGTCCCATATGCCCATGGGCCTGGAGAAAAAGGGTTGTGCCTTGAATTTGTTTAATTGTGGGTTTTTTACTATGTATTAAAATTTTTAATTGATTTTTGGTCTGATATTGGGAGATTTTGGCCAATTTTGGAGGATCTAGAGCTCTTTTTGAGGCCAGATCTGGGGGGGAAGTTGGAAGTTTGTTGCCAACTTTAAGCCTATTTAAAAAAAAGGTTATTGGAAGCCTAAAGGAGGTTCAAAATAGGAAAATGTTGAAGAATTGTAAAGTCAAAGTCATTTTTGTGCAGGGAAGTCATTGAGGAGAGCAACTTTGCGATCCATTTATGGGAGCTTCGTTCATCCGTTTTTAGTGCCGTCAGTTGTGACAGGTTCTTGAGATCTAGAAGAACATAGCCAAATCATTTTGTAACCCTTTTGGTAGTTTTATGATGTACTTTTTAATCTTTTAATAGAAATAAGAAAGCCTCACCCACTGAGACAAAGGCCTAGAGACGTAGGCGAGATTGCCGAACTTCGTTATCAACTTTTGTTGTTATGGTTTGATGTTTCTTTATGCTTATTTCCAGATCTATATATGTTATATGGATGCCATGTTTCATTATTAATTCTTCCTTTTTCATCAAATTCCTAAACAATTATTTAACTCATGTTTTAAAACTCAACCATAGTCTTTAAAAGATCTTTTCAGATCATGTAGCCACCTTCCGGTTGTAGCCAAAGAACATAGGGTGTTGTAGCCTCCTTTTGGTTGTAGCCAGATAATTGGGGAGTTGGAGATTCCCTCAGGTTGTATCCCAAGAAACTAGGGGGTTGGAGCTTCCTTCCAGTTGCAGTTGGAAAACAAAGGAAGTTGGTGCTTCCAATGAATGTAATTCTTCAAGACATATAAGAAAAAAAATTCCATGGTTTTCTCCCTCTTTGGGTTTCCACGTAAAAACACTGGTGTACTGTAATGTCCCCCGACCACCCACAGGCCAGGGAATGCCACTTCAGAGCAATCTCTCATGCTCTGATACCAGTTGGTAACATCCCTATCCTTAAACAGGCTGGGCCATGCTACTCTAGGGAACACTTTCATTCTCTTACTGTAGAACATACGATAACATACCCAGTATTCAACTGAGCTATGCCACCTAAATTTTCTCTTCAAACTGCATGCAACTTAAACATATACATACATCACTCTTGTGGAAGCTTTACATATAAACATAAAAAAACAAGTACATTCTGTAATATACGATTTCATATTGAAATAACAGTAAACACAAATATGCAGCATATACAAGGAAATACCCATAAACATACAGGCAATTATAATCACATATATGATAAACCATAACATAAACACGTAAATAACAATGCAACATACAATTTTATCATACGATTGGTATTTATCTTGGAAAGATTGTCACCAACTGTGTACAAACCGTCCACGAACCTCCTAGCCTTAGACTACACTGTTCATCACTCTCAACAGTGAGTCACCCCCAAGTTGGGACTGAACTCCACCTGGGTAAAGGGGTTCCTAACCAGGCTAAGGTTCATAAACAACATGAAAGACTTTGTCTCAGGTGCTCGCTCAACTAACATCCTACAACCTCTCATTCCTCACATGCCTATCCCACCCAAGGAAGTGTGCCCCTTCTCTGCTCAACAGTCCCTCAACTGCCCCACTTCCCTTCCAGGGCTTCAACAACAGGTCGGATAGGAAGTCTCCAAGCATTGTAGCTGCAATTTAGCACCTTTGAGAATCAATCCTCAACAATTCTCTTGCTCAAAGAATTTATCACGGGCTCGACAACCCGCCTCTTCAATTTCCCATGGGTCTAACAACCCACTTCTTCAATCCATCTCCCAAGATAATCAGGTACACCAACCGGGGAAGGTTATGGAAACAGGCTCAGATACAGTGAAATGAATGTCTGAAGGATAACGCACTGCATGAGTGAAATGGTCATGGAATCATTGACTGGATAATTGAGTTATGAAAGGAATCATCGTGAAATTGATCATGAAGTATGATAGTCAGAATGATCGCCAAGGTGATGGTGAGAATGATCCTCCCCACGTGACCAAATGAGATAAGTCTCCATGATATGAATGCATGCCCCCAACTTGACACTTGTCATATTGGAAGTTACTTTGGTCCACTTGTCCCCAACTTTAGAACTTGGGATAAAATAATTATCCATACTTTATGCTTTAGGAAATATTAATATAATATTCCTTTTTGGCTTAATCTCTCTAGCTTAGCCCTTTCCTTGAATTTTGGCCCTCCCTTTCCCTAACTGATGAAGTTCAGTCCCCCATCTCTTTTATCCTGGTCGGTCTGCGCGCAACGATGCATTTTATATTAATCATGAGACATATACAAAATAGGCGCATTGGCCTTTAACATCTAGGCGCTCTGGCCTAATTCCAAAACATAAGCATTACAACTTATAATAATTGTCTCACCAGCCTATAAAACATATCATATACACAAGGTTCACTAACCTCCATACTGCACACACTTTAGTTACTGCGCGCGGTATCCGGGAATGTGCATGCTACATCATTTTACTGTGTAGTTCATGTGCGCACTATGCCATGGAAGGTGCATTACAAAAATGATGTCAAAATAGCTCACCATATTAAGTCCACTTACATTACATTTACAATTGGGTTCAACCGAGGGATATTACATGTACTATGTATGTATATGATTGTTCATTGTTTATTTACTCTGCAAATATTGGATGATAATGCTACATTGATATAACACTTGCATTATATGGTTAAAAATGATTAAATTTCTCTATTACTAATTCACCCCCCCTCTTAGTAATCCAACAATTGAGATCTGAACCTGGGTCAGACCAAGAAGTGGAAGAGAGATTTAACCCAACAAATGGTTCCGTTGCCGTCTGGAACTACATAGGATTTAGTGGACGAGATCTGTAGAAGAAGCATGTGAAGAATGAAGGTATAAAAGGGAATGTTTAAGCCATGGAATGCAGCGAAGGATAAGATTGAAAGATGTTTGAAAACAAAGGAACTTGAGTTTGCACAGAAAGATAGCAGAAACCCTAAGTTAACACCGTGCAAATATCTTGACAAATACATGTTTAACGACTTGCATGAGGTATTTTTCTATGATTTCCTGCATTTGTTGTAGGAGTTGTTATTGAGGTTAAAATACAACCACCCTACAAATAAAATCATATAGCTAGAGTGGAATCCTGTGGAGATCAGGCAATTACAACAAGTTAATAACAAATTTACATGCATAGTAGATTTTTGGTTAGACAATATTGTTGTAGGGGTTATCACCGAATTTGCACTATATACCACAAAGTCTTACAATACAACAAAGAATAATTTTCTAAAAGGACACAGAGGTAGGTATATCAGATCGTTGTATACTTCAATCAATATTTTACTATATAACAATGGTGTGATGACCATGGAATCAGACAATTAAAATTCCTTGCATGCATGGGGGAAGGGGGGAAGTACTGACAAGAGGTGGATAAATGGAGGAAGAGATGGATAAGGGAAATACAAAGGAGGCCATGGACCCAATCATGATGGAAGAATATCGGATAAAGTAGATAATGGAAACATCTGAAAAGACGCGCAGTGGAGCACACTACCAATATAAGATGAATAATAAGAAGAGAGCCATAGCTAATAGAGACGGATTGACAAGAGATGAAGAAGAAGTAGAGGATCTCCAGGCTGTGGAGAAAATTGAGGAAATCCTGTGCACAACATATGAAAGGAAAAAAGGAGGTCCAAGTGCAGGAGCAGAAGGCAGAACTCCAATCCAGGTCACTGTTAGTGTGGAACCTATAACCCCATGTGCGACTAGTACACTAGAAACAATGCCAATGTCTAGACAAACAAATTTTAGTGGTAGAGGAATGCCATGATAAGGATCCAGTCAAGGAGCATCAACTGGGGGAGCCAATTCATGAAGTAATAGTCAAATATCTACACCATGCAAAGGTAGTAGTTCAACACAGTTAAAAATGGAAGGGCATGATCCCACGACCAAGTTACTAGAATTTTAGGGAGAGGCATCCGAGGACCCTGAAAATAATTTATTCATCTGTGAGAAGATCTAGGAGGAAAAATAGATCACATATGAGGATACAAAACTCACGCAATTAGATATCACACTAAGAGACCCCACACTAGACTGGTCCATGAGCTTAGATTTAAATAGTGCACCATGAGTAATAAGGACCATTGCAAGCGTGAAAAAACTACTGATAAACGAATTTCAGAAGCCTAGCTTAGAGGACTAGTATATGAATGAAATGATTGAAATCAGGAAAAAAATAGGTGAGTCTGTGTGGGAGATTGATCAGAGGTTTAAGTGTCTCAAATTTAAGTTGAAAGATGCCATGACTAACATGCAACATAGGCACTTATTTGTGAACTCACTGTTACCACATTTGAAATACCCATTAAGACATCATAAGTTCCAAACTCAGGCAGAGGCTATGCAGGAAACCTTACAAATGGAAGAGAACTAGTATTAGAAGATAGATCCAACAATAGAGGAGCTGAAGGAGGATATGAAGAACCTAAAATTTCAACTTGACTAGAATAAGGGCAAAGATAAAAGATAATTTGTTTGGTGTACCACATGCAGGACAAAAGGGAACCATAAGAATGAATGTCCAACCTTCATGCAGTACATGGAAATATGAATACCAAATCCTTTTCCAACATGAGGACCATGGTGCGAGATTTGTAAAATGCACAAGCATGATCCATATCATTGTCCAATGATGCAGAAGTATCAGACAATACCCAAAAGTTCATACTGCAATTTTTGCAAGTCAATGGGTCACGATGATAAATATTGTAGTACAATGGAGCTGATGAGAGAAAGAAATTCAGATACTTATAGGGTGCAATAAGAAATGATGATAGGGAAAGATGCACCTCAGTTCAACTAGGTACCACCTCCACACAACAATGCACAACAACAATATAACACTATGCAACCGCAATACAACAATGCACAACCACAATATAACCCCATGCAATATAACCAGGTACCTTAGTACAATGCACTACGAAGATATCATGGTGGATACATAGGTGGAGGACGAGGCATAGGAGGATTTGGAAGAGGCAGAGGTCTAGTAGTGTGCCACAACTGCCAACAACCAAGACATTATGCAAGGGAGTATCCACTTCCACCATCGACATGTATGTACTTTCACGTAACAGTTCATGATATAGAAGAATGTACAACACTCTTGGGAAAGATCCAAGAAAAGAGGAACCATAACAACCAGAATGTACAGTGGATTTCTGCAGAAGCTAGAGATGATGGAAGAAACATCAATATAGTCATGCAAGGAGGAGCCAAGATAGAAGCCGACGCAGTAAGACAAGATCCAACGCAACACCAATGGGTGAAGAAGAATACTGAACCACAGAAGCAGTTTGATGCACAAAAAGAAAAGGAAACATTCAAGGAGGCAAGACAAAAGTTTCTCAACCAAAATGTTGTGACTACATCAACTGTGCAACACACTCAGAATGTACCAATGTATGAAATTCCCTCCTCAATGGACCACACCAGTGAAGCACAAACTCTTGAGAAAGTAAGTAACATAATTTTTTTTCTAAAATTCCGTGTTAAGTTATTAAAGGATCCATCATATGTCAAGATCTTACAAAATCTACTAGAAAGATGTAACATAGAAGTAGAAGGGAAATTAGAGCAGAAAATAGTCAATCATCTCCATACAAGAAGAAGGACAAGCATGGAATTCAGACTAAATTCTAGCATTGGGGACTTCAATATGGGTGATATTATACTGGACTTGGGCTCTGAAGTAAATGTTTTACCTAATAAGAAATGGTAGTGCATGGGAGAACCCACACTAGGCTATTCACATGTCCAACTGAAATTAGCAAATCAACACAGAGTGCTACCAATTGGAAGAGTTAAATGTGTGAGAATAGATTTGGATGGAGTGCACAATATGGACGATTTTGAAGTAATAGAGATAGTAGATGGAACAACACCTTATCAAAGATTGCTTGGATTAGATTGGGAATTTTATAACCAGGCAATAATCAACCCGAAGACAAGGAAAATGACATTTGGATCAAGTGAATATAGATTCATTGCACCATTAGATCCTTCGGAAGGAGAAAGGTTTGTAGAACCCACTTGTTTGGATTTGGAAGAAATAAACCAGTTGTACAGAACCACCGCGTGCAAAGAAGATTGTTTCAACCCAACTGCAAATGGGGTACTCAACCAGAGAAACATCACATCATATGCTTCTAAATCAGATCTAGGTTTGGAGAATTGACAACAGAGTTTACATGAAGTTTCCACGAGAAGGTGCACAAGAAAACCTCCAAGTTTTCACGGGGTAAATGAGTTAGAGGAATTTCTGACAAAATATGAGGAATAAGTGTTAGAAAATCAGAGACTCTTAGCCATAGATACTGCACTCAAGGCCACACCTACAATATGGTGTGGTATGCACAAATAAACAATTCATGATTGGTACCAATGTAAACAACTACCGCACATTAGATTCAGTGCAGAATAGGGGAGCAATAAAATGCAGATGTATGATGGGAAAGGAACACCAACATGACATTTGGAGAAGTGAAAAACACAATGGAGGATGACACCACCAAAAGAATGGCCTCATCACTTCATCCATACATTGGAAGGAATTGCAGAGCACTGGTATATAGACCAGGAGATTCACAGAGGCACTATAGAATGAACAACATTACAATAGAACTTTGTAGTAACCTTCTCATTCGAACATGAGAACCCCTACATGGATTCAACACTGAAGCTGATGCAAGGAATGATATTTAATAATGAACCAGAGGTTGAAATAATGACAGAGTATCAATTATAGAATAGGCATAAAATCAAAGAACTACTTTCATGCTATCATGTTGAAGAGAAAGCACCAGATGAGGATGATCCATGCAACATTCATATTACATAAATTGAAGGAGAAAGAGAGGTGGAAGGTCCATATCTAGAGTCATAAGTATTGCTGCACCAATCAAAGTTAAGAAAGTAAACATTGGGACAACTGACAATCCTCAAATGGCAAGTATTGGAGACTATTGGGATGAACAAACATTAAAAAGAATAACAAAGTTATTGCGTGAACACAGTGACCTGTTCCCAATGACCTTTATAGAGATGAAAGGTATAGAAGGAGAGTTAGGAGAGATTAAAATACCTCTCAAACCCGAGGCAAGACTTGTCAGGAAGATACCTTACATACTGAATCCAATATATAAGCAGAAAGTGAAGGCAAGAATTGACAGAATGTTGGAAGCTGGTATCATAGAACCAATAGAGGAATCTGAATGGATAAGTCCTATGTTAGTCCAAGAAAATAAACAAGGGGGGATACAAATTTGTGTAGATATGAGGAAACTTAATGATGCTTTCTTACATGACCCTTTCCATACCCCTTTTACAGATGAAGTTTTAGAGAATGTGGGAGGCCAGGAAGCATATTCATTTATCGATGGATTCTCAAGTTACCATCATATCAAAATAGCTCTAGAAGACACGTATAAGACTACTTTTTCTATAGAATGGGGATCCTACCAATACACAGTCATGCCATTTGGGCTGAAGAATGCACCAACCATATTTTCAAGAGTAGTCATAGCTTCTTTCAAGGAATTCATACATCAGTTTCTAGAAGTATATCTGGATGATTGAATTGTATATTGTCTATTAAAGGACCATGTAGAAGTATTAAGGCTAAAAATGCAGACAATGTTAGATCTCATTGAACATCAAGAAATGCATCTTTGGACACTTTTTGGTATATTGTTGGGAAATATAGTCTGTAAACAAGGTTTACTAGTGGATCCTGTGAAGATTGCAATCATTGTCAATTTACCACCAGCAAAGACAATGCAACAATTAAGAGAAACACTAGGACATACAAGATATTACAGGAAGTTTATAAAGGGGTATGCGTAAATTACTGCGCCAATGGAAAAATTGTTAAATAAGGATATCAAATTCCAGTGGAATGAGGACTGTCAACAAGGGTTGAACACCTTAAGAGAAAATATGGACATAACACCTATCCTAAAATTCCCATATTAGGAAAAGACATTTCATGTGCATGTAGATGCATCAACCATAACACTTGGATAAATTCTGGTGCAACTAGGAGCAGGGGACTTGGACCATCCTATAGCCTTTGCAAGAATAAAATTGTCAGAATCAGAGTAGAATTACAACACCATATAAAGAGAAGGCGTAGCCATGGTATATGCACTTCAGAAGTTCAGACACTATTTACTAGGTAAACACTTTAATATGTTCACAGATCATTCTGCCCTCAAATATCTAGTCAACAAGCCAATGTTGGGGGGGGGGGGATCTGTAGATGGCTATTGTTATTTCAATAATTTGATTTAAAAGTGATATTCAAACCAGAGAAGATGAATGCAGGACTTGATCACCTGTTAAGGGTATACAATGGAGAAGAACCTACCAATTTGGAAGAAAACTTCCCTGATGCACAACTATTTTTAGTACAGGTAGCTGATGAATACTTTGTTGATATTATTGAATACTTAAGTACATGTATTGCGCCACAAGAGTTTATAACTGTGGAGGAGAAGAATCTGGTAGTTAGAGATGCAAACTATCAACTTATTGTAGGACATTTGGACAATATGGGCACATATAGAATTTTGAGAAGGTATGTATTAGAACATGAAAGACCCAAAATTTTGGCAGAAGCTCATGAAGGTAGAGCTGGAGGACACTAGGAAGGAAAATATATTTCACAGAAGGTATTTCATGCAGGATTATGGTGGCCAACAGTCCATATACATGCCAAGGAATATTGCCAGAAATGTGATGTCTGTCAGAGGGTTGGAAAACCCAACAAAATGGATGAGATGCCCCTAAGACCACAAGTAACCTTGTAGGTATTTGAAAAATGGGAAATAGACTTTGTGGGACCAATCAATCCACCAAAAAAAAGATCAGGAGCTAGATATATCATTAATGCGACACAATACTTAACAAGATGGGTAGAAGCAACATCGATAAAAGACTGCAGCGCAGAGACAATAACACACTTCTTGTTTGAGAAAGTGATCACTAGATTTGGATGTCCAAGCATTTTGATGAGTGATCAAGGCACTCACTTTATCAACAGTACCATCAGGGCTATGACTAAGGATTTTTAAGTCTATCACCAGAAGAGTACACCATACCATCCTCAAGCAAATGGAACAGTAGAAGCCTTCAATAAGATCTTGGAAAATGCCCTGACAAAGATCTGCAATGTCAACATGGATGATGGGGACTTGAAAACACCAACAGTAATATGGGCATATAGGACCACATGTAAGAAGTTGATAGGAAAAACACCATTCAGATTGGTGTATGGGAAGGAAGCATTAGTACCATTAGAATTTCTGGTACCCAGTCTGTGCGTAACAACAATTACCAACATGACATAAAGAGGCACAGTAAAAGGATAGGTTAAATAAACTAATGGAGATGGAAGAGGACAATATTCTGGCAGGATTTCACCAGGAAGTGCAGAAAGAAAGAGACATATCCTGGAATGACAAACATATTAAGAAGAAAAGTTTTAAGGAAGGAGACCTAGTCCTTCTCTATGACAATAAATTTTCTCAACATCCTGGTAAGTTTAGAATGCATTGGCTAGGTCCATATCAATTAAATATTGTCACATATGGGGGATCTATACAACTAAAGAAATTGGGAGGAACAAAACTCAAAGAAATGATCAACGATAGTAGACTGAAATTGTACAGGGAAAATCGACCTCCTAACCTTTACAAGTTATAGAACAATGAGAAAGGCATGAAAGAGGAATGAAACCCTTCCCCTCAGTGAAAAAAGCAAAGAAAAGGACCGTGTCGAGTGAAGAACATACCATCCAAACCATAGCGTAGGAGAGTCCAAGATTCCAAGTAACATAAGACATGTTGCAGATGGATGAGGTTATAGCCTAGACACCACTTAAGGATCTGACACATGTACAATTGGTACTACCAAAGAGATCAACCAAGGCACTGTACAAATTGCAATTCAACGTCGTGCAGGAAGTGCAATTATGTGCAAATACATATGCGGTGAAATTGAAGGAAACTAGGAATGGAAAGGATGCCCTGGAACTGGTAGTTGAGTAGGTAAAGCTCGAGACAAAAGAGGAGAGACAACACATAGATAATTTAGAACAAAAGATTAAGGAAGTCCTTACAAGGATTCCAGACAGTGCACATGCAACCATGAGAAATGCAGAAGAACAAATCCAAATCATCACGTAGATGCTCGAGAACTACAAGAAGGATATCTAGGAGCTTAAATAAAAACTAACTCCAACTACTCCTCTAGAAGTTCTGGCTGAAAGGGAACAACAAGAAGCCCTGCAAGTGGAAGTGATGCAGAAGCAAGTTGAAAGGGTCACACAATTGTTTGACAAGACCACACAACTATGGACAACATTGGAAGAAGATGATAGGGTCCATAAACTAGATCAATAAGAGGAGGTAATCAACACTGCAATCCAAGATCTGAAGAAGAGGCAAAAGTCCATGAGCATGAAAGAGAGAGTGAATGGAATGTAGGAGATGAATACACTGCAGGCAGAAGTGAAGACTTCACAGAACAATAAGAAGGCAAAGGAAACCCAATTAGAACCTCTCCAAGAGAAAGCAACACAAGTTATTGTGAAACTAGAGAAGGACAAGATGAGAAAGGCTCAGGACCATGTTGATAGTGTAGAATCTCGCAAGGAGAACATCACATCGAAGAGGGTAGAAGATATCACAGAGGAAACTACGCAGGGAAGAGATAAAGGGGAAGAGATAGAAGGGAAATTCCATAGCTTGGAAGAGGCTGTTCATGGAGAACACACCACTTGAGTGGCTTAGGATGAGCCACATGTCAGTGTTGGGGGATTTTTGGGCACAGACCTATTTTGAGGAAATAGAAAATTTTGGAAGGAAAGACCTAATTTTGGAGAAGAACATCTAGCAAGAAGAGTAGCACACATGAGGAAAAGCAACATGCAAGGAGAGAATGCAAGAAAGCCTAACCATGATAGGGTTAGGGTTTTTGAGAAATATTATAATGGTTATAATCCTGTAAGATAGGATAAATAAGAATCTAGGAGGTCTAGGTAAGGGGTTCAATTATTATAGGTTGGGTTCAATTGTTGTTCAACAGTTGTAAGTTCATAATTGTTGATATTTGTAAAAGATGTTGAGATGTAGAAGAGTGGAGGAAGCCATATTTTGAGGGTTAGGTCACTGAATGAGGAGCCTGGTGTGATCTAGTCTGCCTCACAAAGGTTCTTGAACCTCTTCATGATTGTATGATTGGAAATGTAATGTGTGCAATGCCATATTTTGCAAAAAACCTAATAAAATAACAGAGAATCCAAATCTTTGTGGACATAGCCCAGGAGGGGGTGAACCATGGTAAAACATGTGTTATCTGTGATGTTTCTTGCATGTTTACTTTTTGTTAATGGTTATTTTATGAATGAATGGTTAAGCTAGATATATTAGAATGCATGCATGGGCCTAAAAGATGAATGAATCCTAGGAATAATTGAATGAATAAATAAAGTAATACATGAGGAAGATCAAATACATTCTCAGATCCCCACTCATTCCTAGACTACAAGCACTTGAGCATTGCAGTCACCCATAAAGCTATCTCGGGTGAGACTTCGTAGTGCACTCTGTGTGATGTGTTTCCTTTTGGTTTACTAGGAGGGTCGATAGTTTTAAAGGGTTTTGTTTGAAACCTGTTGAGATCCGAACCTGGGTCATACCAAGAAGTGGAAGAGATATTTAACCCGACAAAAGGCTAGAATCAACTTTACTCTTGGTAAAGCCCAAGCTCGTCAGGAAATTATCAATTCTACCATACCAAGCTCTAGGAGCTTGCTTCAACCCGTACAGATATTTCTTCAACCTGTAGACACGAGTCGTTCTATCTTCAACTTCAAACCCTTGTGATTGTTCTATATACACTTATTCTTCAATAACACCATTTAAGAAATTTTTTTTGACATCCATCTCGTGTAATTTCCACTTCATTTTGGTTGCAAGAGCTATGATGGTTCTAATAAAAGTGTATCTGGCTACACGGAGCAATTTATAAAGCTCAGGCTGAGATGGGTGAAATTAAGGGACATTACTTGAATGCTACTGCAGGTACATGTGAAGAAATGATAAAAAGGGCATTATTTGCAAGAGAATTGGGAGTTCCTATCATTATGCATTACTATCTGATGGGAGGTTTTACCGCAAATACTTCTTTGGCTCATTATTTCCGAGACAATGACCTACTTCTTCACATTCACCGCGCGATGCATGCAGTGATTGACATACAAAAAAATCATGGTATACACTTTTGTGTACTAGCTAAAGCATTGCGTATGTTCAGTGGAGATCATATTCACTCCAGTACTGTAGTAGGTAAACTTGAAGGGGAATGAGACGTCACTTTAGGGTTTGTTGATCTACTGCGTGATGATTTTATCGAAAAAGATCAAAGTCATGGTATTTACTTCACTCAATATTGGGTATCTATGCCAGGTGTCATGCCTGTAGCTTCAGGAGGTATTCACGTTTGGCATATGCCTGCTCTGACCAAGATCTTTGGGGATGATTCAGTACTACAATTTGGTGGGGGAACTTTGGGACACCCTTGGGGAAATGCACTTGGTGCAGTAGCTAATCGGGTTGCTCTAGAAGCTTGAGTACAAGCTCGTAATGAAGGACGTGATATTGCTCGTGAAGGTAATGAAGTGATCCATGAAGCTAGTAAATGGAGTCCTGAACTAGCTGCTGCTTGTAAAGTATGGAAGGAGATCAAATTTGAATTTGAGGCAATGGATACCTTGTGATCCAGTGACTTTCATTCTACCAATCGGACTCGGCCCATTCTTTTACCGCTACCACAAAGATTAGGCCCAATCGTGAACGAAGATCTCGGATTTGACAGAAAGTGATATGATGCTTATAAGATTCATCCTCGGAATGAAGAGGATCAAAATGAGAAGGTTCATTCTCATAATGAAATTGAAGAACATCTAGAGTGTACATGTCTTCATCCATAGGATGTAGAGTGTCATGATCAATTGGAAGTTCTATTCTATCTGAACTATTCATTTGCAGATAATATCCACATTCTTCACAAACACTTTTATTCTCTCTCAAGAATCTCATATAGAGCAAGCTCTTGCAATTATTGCATTGAACCCATAATCTATTAATTTTAGTGTAATCAATACTTAGATTCTTGTTCCTCTCCATCTCATTGACGTCCTTACTATCCCTTTTGACCAATTTTTTTAGTAATCCAGTTATTTTATGCTTGTCTTCGAACCACTCCCTTATAGCCATAGAATTTTCCATATAAAGGTGAAGATTGTTACTTTTCCTATCTTATTTTGTATGAAGAGAAGTCATATAAATAAAATGATTCAATTTATCAATGAATAGTGAAATGAATAATTGATAAATCATCTCCATTCATTATTGATTAGGAATATGAAGTATCAATCTGGGATTATGATAGAACCCTTTATTCTTTTATAAAGAAAGATGATCTCCTATGCCATGATGAAAAGGAATTTTCATCCCAAATACAAAATCTTTTGGGATAGAAGGGATTTGAACCCTTGAATTCATGGTCTAGAACCATGATCTCTGATCCACTGAGCTACCAAACCTATTGAATGATCTATAAGATAATTGTAAAGGATGAATAGGATTTGTTATCGAATCCTTGACCCCCAAAAAAATTCATCGACTCACTATGTTTGAGATATTTTACCTTGGAAATATATCTATAGATCTATATATATATATATATATATATATTCTAGATATAGCGAATTTGTATATCTATTCATATTCATATCCATATACATATCGGATGTACACATGTGTCAATAAATATGTATTGGTCAATATTTTAATATGGTTGGTTATATTTTTTGCATATGGTATACATATATATTCCTAGAGATATTTTAATTCCACTGATTCAGTGTTGTTTAACAAATTGATAAATTTGGGAAGCACCTATTTGAAATTGATGGTAAGAATGGACAAGAAGACAAAATTGGTTGACTTGACTGAAATGTTAGCTAATATAGATAGCTAGTTCATAAGAGTTTGGGAACCAAAGGATGAAAAAGTGGCCTATTCCCTCAACTTCAAAAGGATGGAATTGAATACAATTTTTTTATGAATAATCGATCCAAATGGATCTGGATATAACCTATAACAGGGTCTCGAAAAAGAAGTAATTTATTTTGGGCTTGTATCCTCTTTCTGGGTTCACTAGGATTTTTCCTAGTCGGGATTTTGAGTTATTTTGGTGAGAATATGATACCCCTATTGTCATCTCAGGAAATACTCTTTGTTCCAAAAGGAATTGTAATGTGTTTTTATGGTATTGTAGGTCTGTTCATTAGCTCTTATCTGTGGTGCACAATTTTGTTCGATGTGGGTAGTGGCTATAGTAAGTTTGATAAAAGATAATGAATTGTATGTCTTTTTCATTGGGGATTTCCTGGAAAAAATCATTGTGTTTTCCCACAATTTCTTATGAAGGATATTCAGATGATTAAAATGGAAATTCAATAAGGTATTTCCCCTCATCGTGTTCTTTATATGGAAATAAAAGGCCGACAAGACATTCCTTTAGCTCATACTGGTGATAATTTGAAACTAAGGGAGATCGAAAAAAAAGCTGTTGAATCAACCCGTTTCTTGCGTGTATCCATTGAAGGGTTTTGAAATGAACAAGGGGTTCTTTCTCCTCAACATAAATTCAAATGTATAGGAATTTTTATATGGATCAAATCAAGGAACATGAATCAATATCCAATGAGGAAGGATGGGATCGAGATATGTCTCCAGAAGAAATATAAAATACTTAAGAACAATTTGTTTGAGAGTTGGTTGAGAATTAGTCATCGATATTTCTTTGATCCCCTGTAAGAGGTCACTGAACCACATACAAACGTTAGCATCATCATTTCTTCCAACAAGAAATGACTGTAGATAGAGACAATTGGTCTATTTTTCCGGGGCAGACGTAGCCAAGTGGACCAAGATAGTGGATTGTGAATCCACCAAGCACGGGTTCAATTCCCATTGTAATGTCCCCGACCATCCATGTCGAGCCATGCTACACCAGAGAACTCTTACTGTTCTCTCTGTGGAACATACTGCAACATACCTAGTATCCAACTGAGCTATGCCACATAAATTTTTCAAACTGCAAGCAATTAAAATATATACACACAGAACTCTTGCAGAACATATATATATATATATATATATATATATATATATATATATATATATATATATATATATATAAACATAACAACCAAATACATATGTAAATACACAGATTCACACTGAAATAACCATAAACATATACATGCAACATATACAGGAAATACCCATAAAAATAAACACAGTTATAACCGCACATATGATAAGCCATAAAATTAAGCATGTAAATAACAATGCAACATGTAAATTTATCACATAATTGGCACTTATCTTGGTAATAATGTCACCAACTGTGTGCAAACATTCCACGAACCTCCCAACCTTAGACCACACTGTTCACCACTCTCAACAGTGAGTCACCCTTGAGTTGGGACTAAAATCCACCCGGGCAAAGGGATTCCTAACCAGGATAAAGGCTCATAGACAACAGGAAAGACTTTGTCTCAGGTGCCAACTCAAACTAACAACCTACAGTCCCTCATTCCCCACATGCCTGTCCCACCCCAGGAAGTGTGTTGCTTCTCTTCTCAATAGTCCTTCAAGTTCCCCACTTCCTTTCTGGGCTTCAACAACAGGCCGGACATGAAGTCTTAGAGCATTGTAGATGCAATTCAACACCTTCAGTAAATCAATTCCTAGAAATTATCTCACCCAGAGAATTGCTCATGGGCCTGACAACCCGCCTCTTCAATATCCCACGGGCCTGACAACTCGCTTCTTCAGTCCAACTCCCAAGCTAACCAGCTAGCCAACATAGAATGGCTATGGATACAAGTTCATATACAGTCATGAAGATACAAAGGATAGCTCAATGGTTGTGTGCATGCTCATGGATGATTGACTGGATGACTGAATGATGGAAAAGATGGGAAAATGAAATAAGTTCCCACAATATGTATGCATGTCCCCAACTTGACACTTTTCATGTTGGGAGATACTTTGGCCTACTTGTTCCCAAATTTAGAACTTAGGATAAAATGATTATCCATACTTTATGATTTAAGAAATATTAATATAATATTTCTTTTTGGCTTAAGCTCCCTAGCTTAGCCCTTTTCCTTAACTTTTGTCCCTCCCTTTACCTAACTAGTGGAGTTTAGTTCCCCATATATTTTATCGTGGTCAGTCTACACGCAATGATATATTTTATATTAATCATGAGACATATACAAAAATAGGTGCACTATCCTTTAACATCTAGGCTCTCTGGCCTAATCAAAACATAAGCATCCTAGCTTATAATAACTGGCTCACCAACCTATAAAACATGTCATATACACAAAGGCTCCCTGGCCTCAACATCACACACACTTAAGATGCTGCACACGGTATCCTGGAATGTGCACACTTCCTCATTTTACTATGCAGTACATGCACGCACTATGCCATGAAATGTGCATACAAAATTATATCAAGCAACTCACTAACTTACTTACATTTGTATTTATATTTACAATTGGGTTCAGCCTAGGGATATTACAATCCCCTCCCCTTATTTTATGCACTGTCCTCAGTGCATCATGTACACACATACAACAAAATTTCAAAAATCCTAAAAAATATGTGGGTATTCTGCCCGCATTGCATCCTCATGCTCCCAAGTAGTGTCCTCAAGACCGTACCATGTTCATTGGACCTTTATAATCCCTATGGATTGATTCCAAAGCTGTTTGATTTTTCGATCTAGAATGCACACCAGATGCACTTGGAAAGCGCCTTCTTGCTCCACCTGGATCACATTCCAATCAATAACATGATTAGCATCAGGTATATATTTCTTGAGAAATGATACATGGAATACATTATGAACATACATAGATGCAGGAAATGCAATCATATAAGATACTGGACCAATCCTTTCTAGGATTTCAAATGGCCCACAATAGCGAGCTGCCAACTTTGAACAATTTCCCAACTTCAATGAACTTCTGTTGGCCATCACTTTCAAGAATACATGATCACCAACTTTAAATTCCCTGTGAGTTCTGCCTTTGTCAGCATAGCTTTTCTGCCTGTCTTGGGCAGCCTTTAAATTTTGTTTTATTTTTATCATTTGCTCCTCCATTTCCCTAAGAAAATCTAGCCCAATCATTGCTCTGTCTGCTGGGTTATCCCAACTTACTGGTGTGTTGCACTTTCTGCCATAAAGTTTCTCAAATTGTCTCATCTTTATAGATGCTTGGTACCCATTGTTATAACCAAACTCTACCAAGTGTAGGTAGTCTTCCCATTTTGATGGTTTATCCATCACATACATCCTTAACATATCTTCAATCACTTGATTTAACCTCTCTATTTGTCCATCCGATTCTGGATGATAAGTTGTACTAAAATTCAAATTTGTTCCAAATCCATTAAATAATCATTTCCAAAATTTGGAGGTAAATTTTGGATCTCTGTCAGACACAATGGTCTTCGGTATGCCATGTAATCTAGAAATTTCCCTCATATAAACATCAACAATGTTGGCTGCCTACTGAGTGAGCTTAACTGGAACAAAATGGGCAGCTTTAGTAAGCTTATCCACCACTACCATGATAGAATCATGTTGCTTGTTTGTTATGGGAAGTTTGGTGATGAAATCTATTTTTACAACTTCCCATTTCCACTCAGGAATGGGTAATGTATGTAGAAAACCAGCTGGGTGTCTATGCTTAGCCTTTACTTTTTTACATTCCAAACATCTGACAATAAATCAACACCCTCTTTCTTCATGCCTGGCCAATAATATTGGTTCTTGACAGCTGCAATAGTTTTCTGATATCTTGGGTGCCCAACATAAGGCACATTATGCATTTCTCTCAATATCAGTTTTTTTCAACTCTTGGGAATTTGGTACATAAATTCTACCCCTGTACATGAGAATTTTATCATTATTTAGCTTATATTCCTCAATTTTCTGCTGCAAAATACCTTGCTGTAATTTTGCCACTAATTCCTTGTATTGCAAATCTAATTTTGCAACCTCTAAAATTCTGGGTTTTAAATTTGATTGGTACATGATAATGGTTGTAGCATGCATTTCATGCACTCTTTTGCTAAGTGCATCAACCACTTCGTTCTCTTTCCCCTTGATATACTTTAGATCAAAGTCATATTCACTTAGAAATTCTAACCATCTGCTTTGCCTAGCATTTAGAGTTGGTTGATCAAATAAATATTTCAGATCATTATGGTCTATTCTTAGCTCAAACCTTTTCCCCATGAGGTAGTGTTTCCATTTCCTTAAGGCATGCACTATGGCTGCCAACTCCAAATCATGAGTGGCATAGTGTCTTTCATGCTCCTTCAACTTCCTTGACTCATAACATATAACAAATCCATTTTGAGTGAGGACTCCACCAAGTCCTTTTTTACATGCATCTGTGCATACAATGAAGTCTTCATTTGGGTCTGAAATCCTTAGTATTGGAGCATTTGTTAATAATTTTTTCAATTGTTAGAAACTACTTTCACAATCCAATGTCCACTGAAACTTCACACCCTTTCTTTGCAAGGAAGTGATTGGGTGTGCAATCTTTGAAAATACTTCAATGAATCTCCTATAGTATCTTGCAAGACCCATGAATGATCTCACCTCTGTCACATTCTTTGGAACTGACCATTCTCTAATGGTTTCTATCTTCTCAGGATCCACTGCTATCCCATCTTTTGAAATGATATGCCCCAAATAATGAATTTTCTTTTGATAAAATGAACACTTGCTCAATTTGGCATACAATTGATGCTCCCTTAATAATTGCAACACCATCCTCAAATGATTCTCATGCTCTTCTTCTGAATTAGAGTATATGAGAATGTCATCCAAAAAGACAATGACAAACTTGTCTAAATATTCTTGGAAAACACCATTCATTAAGCACATGAAAACAATTGGTGCATTTGACAACCCAAATGGCACCACTGTGAACTCATAATGACCATACCTTGTCTTGAAGGCGGTCTTGCTGATATATTCCTCTTTAATCATTACCTGATGGTATCCTGACCTGATATCCATCTTTGAAAATATATTAGCATCCTTCAATTGATCAGAAAGATCATCAATCCTTGGCAGAGGATACTTGTTCTTAACAATCACTTTATTCAATTGTCTGAAATCAATGCACAATCTTAATGTTCCATCTTTCTTCTTCACAAACAAGACTGGGGCACCCCAAGGTGACACACTTGGGCATATATACCCCTTCTTCAGAATCTCTTCAAGTTGCATTTGCAACTCCTTCAACTCTGGTGTACTCATTCTGTAAGGAGTCTTTGACACTGGAGGTGTTCCCAACAATAAATTTATAGAGAAATCAATATCTCTCTTTGGGGGTAGTCCTAGTACCTTCCTGAACACATCTTCAAAATTTTCCAAGACCGCATGATATTCCAAATTTGGCACCTTATCTTTAGGTGTCTCTTCCATATGAGTTGCAAATATTTGGCAGCCTTTTCTATAACATTTCTTCAGCTGCAATGCTGAAATTTCTCTAATGGTTACTGCCCTGGGAATTCCCTGCACTTTCCTTAGGGTCCCTTCCTCATCCAAGCAAGTAAATGCCTTATTATGACAGTCTAGGATGGCATGATGCTGGTCCAACCAATCGATCCCAATTAGATAGTAATAGGAACCTAAAGGTAAGACGTTCAAATCTTCCCTTGTGTTCAGTCCATTCATGTCCATAAGACATGACTCAACCATCTCATTAACTTTTCTTTTGGCTCCTGTAGCCAGCTGTACCAACCAAGATTTCACATGCTTGCTTCTTGGCAAATGAAAACTTTCCACCATCTTAGGATCTATATAACTATGAATATCTCATGAATCAATTAAAATAGCAATGGCTTGGTTGTTGATCATACCTTCCACTTCAATCATATGTGACTGATACTCTACTTGCTTGTTGTCCAGGGTTGCATAGATCTTTGGCACATTTCTGCCCATGTCCTCCACTGTTGCAACTTGTTGTACATTGTGAACAATTCTTGTTTTTTCACCTCTTTGAGGACAATATCTGATCATGTGATCTCATTTACAACCCCAACATTGAATAGGTGGCTACCTTGGCCTTTGACCCCCTGTTTCAATCGTTCTAGGCTCTCTAGGAGTTTGCTGTCCCTGTGGATTATTTATGAGGAATGGTGGCTTAGATCCCTTCTTCCTCTGATCCACCTTGAATTTATTTTTTTCTTCCCAAGATTTTTGGAAAGTTGGCCTTGATTTTTGTTGATCATATAGGCATTTATATCGCCTTATGGTCTCCTCCAATGTCTTCGGATCATCATACTATATTTTGTCACTGATGAATGATGGAAATCCACTCAAATGCCTTTGAATCTTAACTGTCTCATAATTTGATGAAAGAGACATACTTCAAAAGTTCTAGAAACCTTCTTTCATATTCATCTATTTTCATACTCCCAAGCTTAAGTTCAAAGAAATATTTCATTTTCTTGTCATAGTATCTCTTAGTCAAGTATTTCTTCTCAAAATACTTCTTGAATTCCCTCCAAGTAACACTTTTCTCTTTAATGTGTTGCACCTGCACAAGCTGATCCCACCACATGGATGCCTTTCCCTTGAGTTGATAGATATCAATTCTACCTTCTACATGAGAAGAATAATTATGCAAATGAAAACACTTTCTCATGCCCAACAACCATGTCTCTGCATATTCATCCTTCTTGTGCTCACCATCAAATGTAGGAGGTTTGATTTTGTTCATTTCTCCTCGAAGCTCATCCACCCCAGATCCCTTATGCTTCCCAACAGGGGATGGAATCAAGTTGTTGTGTGCTCTATTATTGGAATTCCTCGAGGAGTGGTGGTGATAATGTCTGCTAACACTTCTGGTTCTTCTTTTCTCATCAAGAGGCCTGTGACTTCCATATTTTTTTGAGCCACTCTCCTTGTCCAATTTATTTTCTATTCTATTCAAGCTCTCTAATAACTTCATGTTGAATTCATCCTGCTACTCCTTGGCTCTCATAAGCCTTTCATTATCATCTTTATGTCTTGTTACATCCTTCTACAAATTTTTAATGGTCTCTCCCATATTCATGTTTTCATTCCTTTCATCTCCATGTCCATTGGAGTTTGTTCCTTCAATGCCCAAATGGACATCCATCCCTCTAATCTCATCCTCCTGACTGTAAGTGCCTTGTGCCTCTTCCATTACTATGGACTCTATGCTGATCTTGAACTAATCTAATTTTTGTTAACTCTACAAAATGTGCAGCCAACAAAACTTTGTCAGGCTATCTGTTTCAACAATTTTATGAAAATATGAACCATTCCGGTTCAATAATATATATATCAGAATTATTTCTTCTGATTTCCTGGAAAATTGAATTCCTCGATCAATTTTCTAGGTGGATATTTAGATTTCACTTTCCAACACCTTTCCAATGCCTGCTCCCATGCTCAATTCCGAGTCTTGAGTAGAAAGTTATGGTTATTTGAAAATTGCCCATTAACTTTTCTGTTCATACTTCAACTAGGCGCAATTCTGCGCTGTAATTATGAATTTTTGCACCTACTCCATTGGATTTTCCATAGGATCTCAATTGGGTTTCCTCATATACATATTATGGAAACTCTATCCAAGTTTCATTTCTTTCTGGGTTCTTGGCTGCTAGTTACAACCTGCTGAAGTTCTAGGCCAGTATACCATATTGTAACTGATATGCTACATGTTCCTTATTTTTGATATTAAACACTTTCAACATGACCATAAATTTAATTGAACTATGGGACTATCTTCTATGGCTCAATATATTTCCATTGACTACTCATGTGCCTCAATCTGATTCTGAAGCAGAAAGTTATGGCTCTTTGAAGTTAGTGGGGTCTTAAAATTTACCCTTCACTGTTTGTGTTGTAACTTTCTCATAACAACCCCGTTTGACGAATGGTTTACACCATTAGAAAGATCTATCTGAGATCTTTCATTTGAGCTGTGAAGACAAGTGTACTTTTTGTAAAACTTTGTCTTGTTTCTTTTGAGTTGCTAAAAACGCTCTTAAGGGCCTCAAAAACGTGTTGCAAAAAGATGACGTTCAAATGATATAAAATGTAGCAGAAAATCACTGGTTTTCTGCTATTGTTCACCCTTCAAACGACTTTGCACACAACAATTTCAACTTGTAACCCATATTTATCATGCACAACAAAAAAAAAAGGTAAATCATGCTTCGTGCACTTTAAAACCACTGTGTATCACTTCTCTGTCGCGCCAATAACTTGTGCGCACTACTTTTATGTTGCGCGTCAATATCTACCGCACACAGTTTTCATTCTTGCACTATTACCTGTTGCACATAGTTTTTGTATCGTGCGCTGATATTCCACGCACATTGTACTCTACACACTGCACCATGCCAGAGTTTAGTACGTCTCCACCGTGCACCAAAACTCTGCGCGCACCACTAACTAAGCTGTCGCGCGACAACATATACCCACATTGTGCGCGCACCAACAAAACTCCTCTCCGCTTTGCCAACACTACGCACACCATGCACATCATTATTATGTGTGTGCATTCCATGCAATGCTAAATTTATCGCACGGTCCTGTACACCAACATTTTTCCACGCGGCGCCGAAATTTAGCGCGCACACTAACATTTTTCCGCGCGACACCAAAATTTAGCACGCGCACCAGCACGCCAATATCTTGCTTCCCAGTGCAAAATTTTACCTATGACAAGATTTTCAATGCGCATCATACATTTTAGTGCGCCCACCTATGCACACCATTTATATGCGCATCAATTCCTTGTGAATTCCATTGCAGAAATTGAGGATTTTGCTTAACATTTTCCCTAATTTACCATAGACATTATGAAACTATGAAATTCATTTAATTTAACCCTGATAACACCAATTCAACCTATGCAACAAAAAATCATTGTAAGTTGACATTTCTGGAATGAATTTATCCAAAATCAATTCGCGAATTGAGAACTTTAACCACAAAACTCGCTTCATTTGTCATGGCTTCACTGTAACTTCAATTTTGACCCATTCTAGATCCAAATTTGTTAGAACAGATATTAAATTGGCAATATCTCATCGCTTGGCCGGATTTCTCCATTTTCTCATGAATTTAAAAATAGAAATTGGGGCTTTTCCCCAATTTCGCCCAATTGCTGCTACTTTTACCATGGACGTTCTACAAATTGAAATTTGTCCACTTCGAAATAAATCCTCTGTGACATTTAGCTTCAACTCAAATTTCTCGGCCCATCCAGGATCAGTGTTGAAAAA
Source organism: Picea engelmannii (assembly GCA_009831015.1). Classification (NCBI taxonomy): domain Eukaryota; kingdom Viridiplantae; phylum Streptophyta; class Pinopsida; order Pinales; family Pinaceae; genus Picea; species Picea engelmannii. The sequence continues at coordinate 50,945 of ML784505.1, forward strand.
TGAAGCTCTGATATCATATTGTAACGTCCCCGACCATCCATGCCAGTCCACGCTACACCAGAGAACTCTTACTGTTCTCTCTGCGGAACATACTGTAACATACCTAGCATCCAACTGAGCTATGCCACATAAATTTTTCGAACTGCATGCAATTAAAATATATACACACAGAACTCTTGCGGAAGCATATATATATATATATATATATATATATATATATATATATATATATATATAAAACGTAACAACCAAATACATATGTAAATACACAGATTCACACTAAAATAATTGTAAACATATACATGCAACATATACATGAAATACCCATAAAAATAAACACAGTTATAATCGCACATATGATAACCCATAAAATTAAGCACGTAAATAACAATGCAACATGTAAATTTATCACACAATTGGCACTTATCTTGGTAAGAATGTCACGAACTGCGTGCAGACCTTCCACGAACCTCCCAGCCTTAGACCACACTGTTCATCACTCTCAACAATGAGTCACCCCTGAGCTGGGACTAAACTCCACCAGGGTAAAGGGATTCCTAACCAGGCTAAAGGCTCATAGAAAATAGGAAAGACTCCATCTCAGGTGCCAACTCAAACTAACAACCTACAGTCCCTCATTCCCCACATGCCTGTCCCACCCCAGGAAGTGTGCCCCTTCTCTGCTCAACAATCCTTCGACTACTCCACTTCCTTTCCGGGCTTCAACAATAGGCCGGACATGAAGTCTCAGAGAACTGTAGATGCAATTCAACACCTTTAGAAAATCAATTCCTGACAATTCTCTCACCCAGAGAATTTCTCATGGGCCTGACAACCCACCTCTTCAATATCCCACGTGCCTAAAAACCCGCTTCTTCAGTCTAGCTCCCAATCTAACCAGCTACCCAACAAAGAATGGCTATGGATACAAGTTCAGATACAGTCATGAAGATACGAAGGATAGCTCAATGGTTGTTTGCATGCTCATGGATGATTGAATGGATGACTGAATGATCGAAGGAATGATGGAAAAGATGGGAAAATAAACTAAGTTCCCACAATATGTATGCATGTCCCCAACTTGACACTTGTCATGTTGGGAGCTACTTTGGCTCACTTGTCCCCAACTTTAGAACTCAGGATAAAATGATTATCCATACTTTATGATTTAAGAAATATTAATATAATATTTATTTTTGGCTTAATCTCCCTAGCTTAGCTCTTTTCCTTAACTTTTGGCCCTCCCTTTCCCTAACTAGTGGAGTTTAGTCCTCCATCTCTTTTACAGTGGTTGTTCTACGTGCACCGATGTATTTTATATTAATCATGAGACATATACAAAAATAGGCGCACTGGCCTTTAACATCTAGGCTCTCCGGACTAATAAAAAAATAAGCATCCTAGCTTATAATAATTGGCTCACCAGCCTATAAAACATGTCATATACACAAAGGCTCCCTAGCCTCAACATCGCACGTAGTTAAGATGTTGCGCGTGGTATCCTGGAATGTGCACACTTCCTCATTTTACTGCGCAGTACATGCATGCAGTATGCCATGAAATGTGCATACAAAATTATATCAAACAACTCACTAGATTACATACATTTGCATTTATATTTACAATTGGGTTCAGCCTAGGGATATTACACCCGTCATTCGCCCATAAAATAAAATAAAAAAACAGACTGGATTCAGTGTCATTTTCCTATTTCAGTGAAATTTTTTCTATCTATGCAATATATGAGAAATGGATACCCAGGCCTTCTTTCTTCATAGGAAATATGAGCCCTTTATCAGACTTGAACTGATGACTTACGCCTTACCATAGAGTTACTCTACCACTGAGTTAAAATCCCCCCCCCCCCATCATATATTAATGAGTGAGTCTACTACGATATATGGATAACAAATTGGATTCATATGATCCATCTATTTTTATAGATATCAAGTTGAGAACATTTATTAGTAGCTCGTAGGTTTACATCAGAGGAGGGTGGGGATGGATATACTGGAAACTCATGGCTAAGCTGATACGAAGCGAATGGAGACAATTTATGTTATGCCTGGGAGCAATCAATATGTTTGTATTGCTAGAAGAGCCAAAGGATCAACGAGCGAGGTCTTATTGCAATTAATTGAAATGCGTTCGGATAATATTCTTTTTCAATTGGGTATGACTCTCACCATTCCGAGTGCTAGATAATTAGTTAATCATGGACATATTCGGGTCAATGACCATCTGGTAGATATACCAAGTTACCCTTGCAAACCTCAAGATGTTATTACTATAAGATATCAACAAAGATTGAGAGATAAAAAGATGGATCATCCATTCCAGTTTATGGCTCTCAAATCAAGTAAAATAAATATGAACAACCTTGACTTAATGGAATCCTCCCTTGTCTCCCAGAAGAGGAAGATCTTTCAAAAATGAATTCTAAATAATTCAATTAGAAGATTATAGGAGTTGAGGAAAAAAATTATTATAAAGGGAAAGAACAACCTAGAATTGATAGAATCCTTTCTTCTCTCTCGAAAATGGAAGAGCAATAATTAAGGAATTATGCAATTTGGATTCAAATGTGGAAGGAAAGGAGTGAAAAAATATCTGTCAATGGGATTGTGGCGTGTATAGTTTGTGAGTGTGATTCGTTACATTATCAACTCAAATAGGAAAGTGATATTTTACATGGATCTCTGATCCATCCAAAGCTCTAACTATTACTAATGGGCCTGATACGACCATTAGAGTCAGAATAGTAAACTATGCAATAACTTCTAGATCCATTTGGTTTTGTTTCACCCCTATGATCCCATCAACTCGATGAACATATGAATAAAATTTTGTTGAGATCAATCACTTTTCTTCTCTTCTATTTTTTCTTCTTCTTCCCCATTTGTGTAGTTTCGATCAAGAACCTATAACCTTGAGAAATTTATATCTTTAGAATAATACATAAAATAGATAGAGAGTCCATTCATGTATTTCAATATCTAGATATTGAAATTTGAGACTGGAGAGGAATAAATGGACTAATCCGTGTAACTCATTTATTAAAAATGATTGGAGATGGAATGAAGAGATGATAATAGAGGTTCAATTTTTTATAGATTTTGTTCTTGCTTTTGCAACAATTAATTTAGCTCTCAAATTAGGTAAAGCACTATATGATTGATTCTTTCTTTTTTCTTACCTGCCTGGCCAGTGGCCAGACATGTCAGAAAAAAGGAATTTTTTTTAGAAACGAAATGAAAAATACGATTCACCATATTCATTTTTTTCTAACTGAATAATTGCAATATTCATTATATTTCTATGGTATACACCTTTACTCCACCATTCATTTTGTTAAACAAGAACTTTTCCATATTGGAGAGATGGTTGAGAGGACCAAATAGGCAGATTGATAATCCGTAGTATGGATTATCCGTACCGAGGGTTCAAATCCCTCTCTCTCCGTTCGGTCACTATTGTGGATAACTCTGAATCTTTCTAAGGAATAGAAAATACTCATTAACCTAGATAATTTTTTTCACTCTTCTTTGTGTCCGATATTATGTCCTGGATCGTTCGATATAAATCCAAAGATAAAAAGAGAAATGAAAAATATCACGGCTATGTGAACGAACAACTTAAGATTAATAATTATGTAATCTCCAGGATCCAAATTACAAGTACAACAAAATAGATCATCAATCTTTGTACCATATATGAATACTTGAATACCAAACAATAGTATGATTCATAAAAATCATGAAATTATTTCTCCGTATCACGTGTGAAAATCAATTTGAAAGGAGATAATTAATCTCTTTGTTTTTAAAATGGTCTTTCTTTGTAGATAGGGAAGTTTCTTGAAAACCAATAAGGAAACCAATAAAAAAATGAAATTCTGGTCATACTATTGACAAATTTCAGGTCACTCTCATAGTATAATTCTTGGCAGCCCCTATCATCTAGTGGATCAGGACATCTCTCTTTCAAGGAGGCAATGGGGATTCAACTTCCCCTATGGGTACCATGAAATAGGATATCCATTTTTTTCATTCGATGTCTTAACCTAAAGACTTTGAATTACTTTCTTGTTCCTGGGTCGATGCCCGAGTGGTTAATGAGGACAGACTATAAATCCATTGGAAATATGCCTACGCTGGTTCAAATCTAGCTCAACCCAACTGATATCATCAATATCAATCTATCGGTATGATTATATTCATGCCAATCATGGTTGAAAATATAATTGGTTATTGAACCTCAATATCTATATATATTCATATCATATGGATATGTGTCAAATTCCATATGAATTGATACTTTCAAAGATGAAAGAGAAGGATAAGATATTTCATCGACCTAGCACTCACGTAATCTATACGATCTATCTACCATCTACCAGAGAATAAATATGAATAGTAGGTGAACTGTACTTTATTGGGATTGTAGTTCAGTTGGTTAGAGTATCGCCCTGTCAAGACGAAATTTGCAGTTTCGAGCCCTGTCAGTCTCGATCCAATAAGTTAATCAATTCAACTCTTAATACCCGTAGAGGAGTGAAAAAATAATAGGGTTGAATAGATATACTAGATATTTAGTATATCTATCCATTATATACATTCACCAGATCAATAATTTAGTTTGGAAAAAGACCCTTCTTTTGGGGATAAAATCTAATCATCAGACTGAATCTGCAATAAATATTCTTCCCTCCCCGAAGAAGAAAATTTTCTAATAAAAAAAATAGGAAGATATATAGATTTTAGGATGACACATAGGTGGTCCTCCTAGGCTAGAATCCCATAGAGATCCCTATAAATAATTCCCAATAATTTACAGTAGATCTCCCTTCTGTTTCTCCCCAGGAACAGAAGGGAGATCTACTTTCTTCATAGTCAATACCTTCCTTTTGAGAAAAACCACAGGCCACAAATCTTGTCTTATGTTTTTCAATACTTTCGTATGTTGCATGTTTTATTTTGTATATCCACTTGGAAGATACCACATCTTTGTTCTTTGGTCTGGGAACTACTTCCCATACATCATTCTTTATAATGGACTAGTATTCTTCTATCATGGCGTCCATCCATTATTTCTTTTGAGTGGCTTGTTCAAAGTAAGTAGGTTCATTTTTTATGAGATCACACATCATGGGTATATAGATAGAGATTGGCTTAGGTTTCTTTCTTTGTCTCATGGTTCATTTTGGGGAACCATACTTCTATACATATTGAATAAGTTCCCTTTCCCAAGCTGGCTTTCTCTTGTGAGAGATCATCATACGGGGAGGTTCTTGAGATTCTATCATATCATGATCTTATTTAATTTCATCATCAAGGGTAATTGTAACTTCCTTCACTGTTCTGCAACTTTGGGAGCTACAAGTTCTTCTTCATATACTTCTTCAAGCTAACATTTCCTTGATATTTTAAGTGTTTCATCTTCATCAAAGGTTACATCTCTACTTATCTCAATATGATGGTAACCTGGTATGTAAATTTTGAAGGCCTTAGAGACCTCACAATATCCAAAAAATATTCCCTTCTTTCCCGAAGGATCCAACTTAGTTCTCTTTTCTTTTGGAACATGTACAAATACTGGACAACCAAATATTTTGAGATGGCTTACTTCTGGATTATTTCTGGTGAACATTTCTTCAGGAGTTTTGAATCCAAGTGCACTATGGGATAATCTATTTTGGACATATACTGTTGTTCTTGGTGCTTCATCCCATAAGTGCATTGGAAGATCTTGATCATGAACCATAGTCTTTACTGCTTCCATAATTGTTCTATTATTTCTTTTTGATACACCATTTTGTTGAGAATTATAGAGAGTGGTGAGATCCCTCTTAATCCCCACATCTTTGAAAAATCTTCTAAATTCATTTGAATTTTACTATCCTCCATTGTCTAACCCTAGTATCTTGATTTTCCTTTCGAAGAGGTTTTCTACCAATGCTTTGAATTCCTTGAACTTTCCAAGTACTTCATCTTTTGATTTCAAGAAATAGACCCAATTCTTATGAGAGTAATCATCAATAAATGATATATATTATACATACCCTCTCATATAGGTTGATGGCATTGGATCACATACATTTGAGTGGACAAGCCCCAAGATTCCTTCTGCTTTACTGTCTCTCTTTGGAAAAGGATTATTTATGTTCTTTCCTTGTGCACATCCCTTGCATACACCTTCATGATCAACCTTTAATTTTGGTAAACCTGTAACTACCTTGCTTACATATGATAAGGCTTTGTAGTTGATGTGAGCTAGTCTTCTATGCCAAAGTTCACAAGGAATTTCAATAGAGTGAGTTACAGATACATCTAAGTGACCTTTTAACTTGTACAACCCACCTTCTTCTGTTCCAATAACAATTGCATCTTCTATAGTTTCTCCTTTAGGCCACATAAGAACTTCACCATATATGAATGCAACCCTGAAACCTTTCATATCTAGCACTGAAATAGAAAGTAAGTTCTTTGTCAAGACTGGTACATAGAGTACATCCTTCATTCTCATAGAAGTTCCTGAATCAAGTTTGTAGGTGGATTATCCCATTCCTTTGATAGGGTACTGATAATCATCTCCAAGTGAAACTTTCTAGGGGAAGTCCTTTTCTGTAAGTCTAGAGAGATGTATTTCTAACCTGTCATGTGCTTAGAGGCACCACTATCTATGAGCCAAGTATCCTCTCTAGGTGTCACAGATCCTAAGAGGGCGGAAAATAAAACATAATATTCAATCTCTTCTTTAGTCAACTTCTTGGGTGGCTCATCATCTTCAACTCCATGGGCATGATGTCTTTTGTTATTTCTCTTCTTGTATTCTTTGCTTTTGGAAGGACATTTCTTAGCAATGTATCTCATCTTATCATAATGATAACATTGATAAGAGGATAAATATTTTCCCTTTCTTTGACCCTTATGATATTTCTAGAATATCTTTGGAGGGTGATATTCTTTATGAAAGTGGTTCTTCTTTTGAAAATGAGACTTTTTCTTCCCCCCTTTAGCATGAGCAACTAGGGATTGATATTCATCTCTTAATAGGATGACTTTTCAATTGACCACTCTTACTTCTTCTTGAACACATTCTTCCCATAAACTATCAAATTGGAGTTTCTCTGTTCTTGCACAAATAGTTTGTATTAAGGCATCCCAAGGTCTTGTGAGACCATTAAGAGTTGTCATTATGAGTTCATATTCATCTAAGTTGTCTCCAATTTCCTCTATCTGTTTCTTGAATTGAGAAACCCTAGAGAAATAGTATTGAACTATTTCTCCTTTCTGCATCTTTGTATTCTTGAGTTGTGTTCTCAAATTCATCTTCCGGTTGATTTTATTTCCTTCATACATTCTGGTTAGGGAATCAAACATATATTTTGGATTATTCTTAGAAGACACTTGAGGGATCAAGTGGTCTTTAATGGAATCTGCAATTATTCTTTTGGCCTTAATCATATCCTTCTTGTACTTCTCTTTGGATGCTTCTTCTTTGGGTTCCGATACATTTTGTTTTATGAATTTTGTAAGGTCATTCTCTTCAAGAATGAGTCCAATTTTGTACCTCCAAGAACGAAATTTTTTCACACCTTATAACTTGTCAACAAGCTTGGTGCTTGCAGACATCTTGACCTGGAGCTAAGAAAATGACCAGAAAATGAAAATGCTCAAAAAATGAAAATGAGCTTACCAGGAGATGCGCTGGGCCGAGGCGAGTTTGCTAGAGATGAATGTTTCAGAAAATTCCAAGTTTTACCCCTTGAAACTTGACCTACACAATTCCGGACTAGTACTTCTGGTACTGGTTCTGGTTTTCTAGTACTAGTCAAAACTAGGGTTTGAATTTTAAGAGAATCTGGCTACTAGAAAAGTTTGCTCAAGATTTCAAAATATGCACTAGGGCAGGGCACACTTTCCAAGATAGTTTTTGGTAAGAAATTCATCTTTAGTGAAAATCCCTAATTTTATTGTACGACAATAGTGAAATCTAGATACCTAGTGAAAGATGCTCTATTCAGTCAAGCTCTGATACCATGTTAAGTTTTTACTGTTGTTCTTAGGTTATTTCCAAATTACATGAGCATTCAATGCAATTCCAAAACAACAACAAAAAGAGGATCATTGAAAGAAACACAATCACAAGATACACATCAATTTATCTCGGGAAACCCTCATGGGGGAGAAAACCCAACAAAAAATTCCTCAATAATAGATTTCCAATATAATGCCAAGACTAAGACCAAAAACCCAAGAATAATCTAAGACTGAGCATGCGCCAAGACTAAAAAACAACATAAAGAGGATCACTGAAAGAAACACAATCACAAGGTACACATCATTTTATCCCGGGAAACACTCATGGGGGAGAAAACCCAACAAAAAATTCCTCAATAATAGATTTCCAATATAATGCCAAGACTAAGACCAAAAAAACAAGAATAATCTAAGATTGAGCATGAACCTCTCTTCTCCTTTCTCCTGCAACTGCAACTGCCTTCAAGATATGTGCACTGGATGAGTGAGAGTGAGTGTGTATAAGTGAGGCACCATCCTCACATATAAATACTAGTTGAGGAGGCTCTAGGGTTATGTATCTTCACTTGGTAGGGTCAACTTCTTCTAGAAGTGGTTAAAACCACTTTATAAACACTAGGGGCCGACTTTACAAATACCACCATATAAATATGGTTTGACCAATCCACAAAAGGGGATTTGATATTATACAAGACCCAACATGATCAATCCACAAAAGGGGATTTGATCTATAATATAATAACTCAAATATGATTAGAATATTCTTCAAAGTTACAATATTTCAACACAAATAATCTCCCTCATTATTTGGACACTTAGAAAGAATTCATAGGCGCATATCAACAATGCAATGAAGAAGACAAAAATAATCTTCGTGATGCCTTTCTCTTATATATGGTCCCCTAATCCCTATGTGCAAGATGTCCAACTTAGGGCATTGTCCTCCTAGGTGAAAAATGAAGAGAAATTAGTTGTTGAGGCATAACGATACACAAATGAAGAGTACATCAACACCCTTTGGGTAAGGGATAAAACCACCAGGCTTGAATAAATACTAAAAAACCATGCAATTCTAGTTTCTAACATATATTTAGTGCATATACTCAAGGAGAAGAAGAAGAGGGAAGTTTCCCATTTTGAAGTCACGATGAAGAGCTCAAAAGATAAAGAAATGCATCTTTGCCAAAATAGGTGGGAGGAGCTCCCAATGACCCTTAAAAATATGGAGCCTCAATTTATATCTAATTGAATGATGATTTCTTCAGGTCAAACTTATGAATTGATACTCTCAAGAGAATGAAGCTCAATTAGATATGAGTTAGATTCAAATATTCACTACTCCTCCATCTTATTCCCTCTTGGAAGTCTACAAGAGGGTTGGATTAAGAAGAAGAGAAAAAGAGATGGGGTGGAATAGAACTAATATTAGGATATCACAATAAGGATGCAATCACCTAGAGTGTAGCTTATGACTCCAGACAAAAATTATGCAGGAATCAACAATTAGAGCAAGATAATTGAGCAAGGCAAGGATCAAATTTTGAGGGATTGTTTTGTTGCCTACAAGAGATTGATTGGGAGCTTAGCTAGGTTTTCCTTCAAGTATAAGTAGGTTCATACCTTGATAAGATAGTTAAGATTGATATTGTGTTTATCATTCATCTATTGCTGCTATAAATTCGAGTTGTAATTATAAGATAGATGGTTGCGTGGATGTTCATGACAAATTTTGAATAAAGAGGATACAATTCTACTTCATTTTTAGGTGTTATTTTCTTACAAGGGTTCCAGGAGCTTCCTTGGGTAGGTCCCACTGAAGGACATAACTATGAAACCCTATAGTTATTCTCATGTTATCTTTCAATTCTATTTTAGTGTTATTTGTGGGCTTCTGTAATAGGGAAAAATACTAGCTATTTTGTGTCATTTACAAATTTTTTGTGATTCCATTATATTTCTAAACAACATTTACATTACCTTGTGTCATATGTGTTATTTTCATACTCTAGTTTATGATGTTCAATATTTTGAAGCATGTTTAATGGAATTAATGTGATTGTTAATGGTTGTAAGCACTGAATGGTCTAGTATCAATCTTAGGATCTCAATTACAATGATGCATTAACCTATCTCTTCACCCAAGAACAATGATATTGTATCACCCAAGACCAATGATCCTATACCTCTATCTAAGATTACACAATGTAAAATGATTTAGAGTGAATATCATGATATTAATGGTATGAAGAGTTAGGAAAATCATTTAAAAAATATGGTATTTCCACATATGTCAAACACCTTAAGTAACTTCTCACACAAATAGATCAAATATTAGTAAACCAATGTATTACATGGTTAAAATCGTCAAAGAGGGAAACATACCATAGATCTAGCTAATACTAACACTTGAGGCAATATATTAATGAAAAAGAAAATAATTTTACATACTAGTTTCTCACAATTGATCATCAACAAATGACCTTTCATGCTCTTTAAATAGGGATCAATGAACAATTAGGTGTTAAGACACATATCAATATAACCATTAGTATCAAGAAGAATATGAAACATTTTTTCACTTTATGTCTAGAGCATATCACGATCATTGAATTACATAAATACAAATGCATACTAATGCATAATGAGGAAACACACTAAATAAACACAATTTTCCTAAATACACATTAGACCAACTTGATCTTAGATAACTCGTAAGTGTCTAAATATCCTAACATCCCCCCTTAAGAATAACTTGGTATATGATTGAAGGATTTACAAAGGTGACATAATGGGAGAAGGAAGAAGACATTAGAGCCTATCTGCCCTTAATGCCAACTTCCTAAACTTCTAACATAGATTGAAGTTTGGAAAATTTTGTTTCTATAAGATACTTTGTGAAAATGTCTACAAATTGATCATCTATAAAGAAAAAGAGAATTTTTAGAACACAATCTTGAATAACCTTTCTGATGAAGTGCATGCGTAGCTTAATATTTTTGCTACATTGATATTGAATCAGATCTTTGGTGATATTGATGGCACTTTGATTGTCACACCAGAGTGTGGTTAGATGCTATTGTTGGAATCCAAAATATGAATGTATCTATCAAATCCATGGGGATTCTTGACTTGCATTCACTACTATTCAATACCCTAATTCTGTTGAAGAAATAGCAAGTGCCCATTGCTTCTTACAATCTCAAGTGATATGTCTAGAACCAAGATTGAAAACATAACTTGCAGTAGAATTCTGATCATCAGGATTTGTATCTCAATCATAATCAGTGAAACCAACCAAAAAAGGAGTCCCTTCTAAACTATAATATATTCCAAATTGAACTATACCCTGGGTATACCAAATTATTATTTTTGATACTTTCTAATGGTTCTCATGGGGTGTTTGCATATACTAGGGAATAAGACCAATAACAAAGGAAATATTAGGATGAGTATGAGTAAAATATAAAAGGATACCAAATAAATGAAAGTACAAAGTGTCATTTACTTTGAGTGTAGTATGGGTGGTAGCAAGTTTGAATCTAGATTGGAAGGGATATGGGGTTGGTTTACAATATTCCATGTGAAAGTGATAAAGAAGGTCACATGCATACTTAGACTAGGAAATGTAAATTCCTTCCTTGGTTTTCAACACTTGGAGGCCAAGGAAATAATGCAAATAACCTAAGCATATCATTTTAAATTTATTCTTAAGGTTGGATTTCACATGGTTTAAAAGTTTGGGGTCACTACAAGTGAGAATAGGTCATCAAAATAAAGAACAAGTATTACGATATGGTTAACTACCAGGGTGAAAATGACATCTAGAAAATCTAGTGGCAAGATGAAAGCTATACATTTTAGCATACCAAGCCCAAGGAGATTACCTAAGACCATAACGAGATTTCTTAAGGTGGAAAATAAGATTGGAGTCATTCTGAACATAGAAAGGAGGTTATTTGATGTAATTTATTCTTGAAAATATCCATGCAATAAGGTGGAGTTAAGATCTATCTAATGGACCTCTCATTTATGTGAGGTGTTAGGGGCTAGAACAAGGAACATGGAATTCATTTTGGCTACAGGGGAAACGGTTTCATTATAGTAAATCCCTTTGAAAAATTTTCTTCCTTTCATAAGAGGTACAATATCCCAAGCATCGTTCACCATTAGGGAACACCATTCTTAATTCATTGTTGTGTCCCAATTTTGATGGATATAAGTTTTTGCAAATGTTTCTAGATCACGAGTCTTTGAAACTTGAGCCAAAAGAGGGGAGTCTTGCTAGAACCATGAACGTGTAGGATGCTAATATATAGGATCACCAACAAGATTACCAGGTTCTTTTTATGTTATACAAACCCATTTGGAAAGTTATGGTGTTGGTGTGAGTTCATATTCAATGGATCCAACTAGAGGAAGGTGAGTAGGTGGAGGTTTATTTTCATTCTCACTCTCATTAAGTAAAGAAGAAATTGGAGTAGGATGACTAACATAAAATTTGGGAATAGAATATGCCATAGATGCCAAATATGGATCACAGGCCGAAGATGGCACAAATGTCAAATTATGTTTGTAGGATAAGAGACCATCATCAAACTTAACATCTCTCCTAATAATAATTCCATTGGAATGAGGTTGAATTAGTCTATAACCATTTACATCTTCTAAATATCAAACAAAAATGCACTTCTCACTTTTAGGCTGCGATGCTTTCCTTCTCTCAATAGGAATGTGAGCCCGTCCTTCACTACCAAACACATGGATGTTTCTTACATCTAGTGTAATTTTACTCCATGCTTATTTCAATGTTATATATTTTAAAGGCTTTACGGGAGTGCAATTAACTATGTAATTGGCACAATTAATGGCTTCTACCCAAAAATGAAGACTTAATCCCCTAGATTGGATCACACAATTTCCCATTTCCTTTAATGTGTGATTCTCTCTCTTAGGAAAAACATTTTTCCATGGTGTATATGGAATAACATGTTTATTTTGAATGCCTTGTGTAGAGTAATAAGTTGTAAATTTGTCATTAACATATTCACCTCCATTATTACTTCTTAATTCTTATGTTGCTGTTGTCTATATTGGTTTTATACAAGGGCCTTGTAGGCCAAAAAAATGTCAAAAAATTCACTCTTAAGTTTTAATAAATAAACCCAAGTGCATATGGAGAAGTCATTAATGAAAGTTAAGAAGTACTTGAACCTAGAGAAAAAAGAACATGGAAGAAAACCACATAAACCACTATGAACAAGTTGCAAGGGGGTAGAGGCATGCCAAGAGGCACATTTTTCAAAACTGTCTTGATGATGTTTACTGAGAACATAGTTATCATAGACACCATCTTTGCAAGAAACAAGAGGAAGACTAGTCACCATATTTTGATTACATGGCTTCTCCAATGAGCGATAGTTTAGATGATCAAATCACTCATGCCATAGTTTTCTCAATTCATCACTATGAGAAATAAAAAAAGATGGAAAGTTGATGACCCAAAGTTCTCAAATCTATGCATCATGGTAATCTCATCAACAATTCCAATTTCTAGGACAAGATTGGGATCTTTTAAATCCTTGAACAACTTGGAGGGGTGAAAACTCCATTGTTTCACCTTCACTTGAATGAGTGATTTGATATTCCAATAGAATATTGTAGGAGAGACTTGAAACACATAATACACAATTAAAATTACCATAATCTATATGAACTATTTCAGGACACATTATACTAAGATATCTATCATCACCAACAAATGTTCATTTGGTGTACATTCATTAAGAGCAGAAAAATAGTTTTATCCTTAGCCATATGATAAGAATCTCTAGAATCAATAAGCTACTTATTAGAATAAGTAGATGTTGCATTGAAGGAAAAACCAAAAGCATAAAGTCCATGTCCATGAGAAGAAGAGTTCAAAGAAGAAGAATCCAGAGTTTTGTTGTGCTTCTTTATCGCTACTTCTAAGGCTTCCATATTCTTAAAAAATTTAGATCCTAGATGACTATCTTGCCATAAAAATTGCAATGTCTCTTAGTCTTCTTACTTTTTTTTTTCCTTTGTAACCATTGAGAATATGAGCTAGTTGAGAGGGTTTGGGACCATTGTTTTGTGTGCTATTGTGAGGATGCTTCTTCTTTAGATGTTTAGATTTATCATTCTATTGGGACACTAAGGATTTTTTAGATGTACCTATAGTGTTTATCACTCCAAAATGAAAGATATTATCTTTCTCTCTAATCAAAGAATCACAAAAATATTCAAGAGAGGGTGGTGTGTAAGTATCCTCTAGAGCTTCTCTAGTGGAGTAAACAATAGATACAAAAATAAAATATGCACTACCAAGCTTAGAAAGAATAACATATACCAATTGGTCATCCTTCTTTTCTATTTTACAATCTTCAAGTAAAAGTTTGAGTGATTTGAACTTAGATAATTAATTTTCAATGCAAGAGAAATCGCTAGGATTTAAAGAAATCAATTGGTTTTCAAGCCGACGGGATCGAATCTCACAGTGTTTACCATATATGGTTTCCAACTTTTCCCAAGCATCATTTGGCTTGTCAACTCCTTGAATGTGAAACCATAAGTCACTATAGACGGACATTCCAATTAGTCTACATGATTTTTCATTTATATTATCTCATTTGTATTTCTTTGAGGCATCAATGGGGGTAATTTATTTTCCCAAGGTAATCTGGTAAATTCCTTTACTTCATAGTACATCCTCCATATGAGATTTCTATAAGTAGTAGTTTGAACTAGTAAGGAAAATATTACTTGGATCATCCATATTAAAATATGAAGGTAATATGTATTTAAAAGTAGAAATTGTCTGCCTAGATGGAAAGCTCTCGAAAAAATAGGTGGTTTAAAAAACAACAACATTGAAAACAAAGTTTGGATGTCAAAGTTATGCCCTTTTAAAGAAAGACATAACACATAACCAAGGTGCCACATGTTAGGTAGAATTTTTTCCACGTGGTGATGGATTCACAATGAGGTTCCTAAGTAAAAGAAAAGTTTCCCTTCCTTCTCTAACTTTTCCTATAAGCTAACTTTCACAAACAAGTTACTTTTACATGAAGTGACCACTTTTATAAAAATAAGTGAGAATCACTATTTGATTTTCAAAATAAACTTAATGAAAAGAAAGACTTGAAATCAATACCTCTTATTTAATAAAGAAACTCTCAACCAAGTGAGATATTGCACAATATATAACAAATTTTATGGAGGGTTTTTTTTTTTCCTTCTTTGCCTCTAAGTGCATGCTTATCCCAAAACCCTTAGTTTTTCCTGTAAAAAACTTCAAAACATCCACACACAAAAACGAGTGAAATTTCCAAAAGAAAACAAATATGAAACTTTACAAGAATGAGGTTAGATCTTAGTTAGCCTACCTGGAAAAAGTGAGTTTTCTTCTATTTTTGGTTTGTTGAGATCACATAAATCATAGAGAAAAGAGTCGACACAAAAAAGAAAACACTTATCGCTCTATTTCTAGTTTTCCAAGATTGCACAAAGAAGAGAAAACATAGCCCATAAAGGGTAGCAAATTAGGAATATAAACAAAAGAACCAAAATATTAACACAGTATAAAAAAATTTAAAAATTGTAATGAAACATTATACATTTGGATCCGAATAAAACAACCATATCTTGGGAAATCAAAAACAAATTTGGGTGAAATGTAAAGTGTTTTCAACTAAAAGAAGTTCTCTAGACATAATAGAATAAATTTCCCATCCCATAAATGCATATAAATAGTAGAACCCAAAAATATTTTGATGCATGCAATGACATAGGTTCAGGATCCTGATCAACAACAAGAGTAGTTCTTTATACGGGCTGTAATACCATGTTTGACAAAAAGTGTATTCATACACAATTCAAACATTGTAACTAGCCACTCACACAAATAGATCAAATATTAGTACATCACTGTATTATGTGGTTAAGTACAACCTCAACCAACATGACCACTTGAGGCAATATATTAATGTGAAAATATTTTTAAATATGAGTTTCTCACAATCAATCATCAATGGATGACCCTCAATTCTCTTTAAATAGATATCATGGACCAATTGGGTGTTAAGACATGGATCAATATAGTCATTGGTATCGAGGAGAATATGCAATGTTCGATCACTTTATGTATAGAACATATCATGACCATTATATTTCATAGCTAAAAATGCATACTAAAGAAACACACTTTGCCGAAAGACACATTAGACACGGTTGATCTTAACTAAATATTACGTGTCTAAATATCCTAATAGGAATGAATTATAAAAGTTGGGAATTTCCTTTATAGAGTTTTTTAGAATGTTAGTTTCATATTGGACCTATGTATTTTCATACATAGTGCACAACACTTCATACGTTTGCATGAACATTGGTTTGATAATTAAAGTGAGTTGAGGGATTTAGGTTATTGTTGCAATTGTTTGGCCCAACCTTCACTTCACTTATAACCTTAAAATATTCAAGCATCTAGTATTGTCATGGGCATAGAACAAATGAGGAAACAACGAACAAACCTTAATCACATTTGCGAACAAAATTGTAGAAGCATGTCCACAAGATATCAAGAGAGTAAAAGATGAGTCTTCAACAGAAATTTTGAGGGCTCTAGAACACTCCAAAAGGGAACTAGTAGCATAAAAGGGGTCCTTATGGAGGCTAAAGAGAAATGATTTTTCTCTATCCAAGGGAGATGAAAATATTAAGTAATTTCATAACTATGCCAATCATAGGAAAACTATTTACACTCTTTGGGAAACATAGAGAAAGGATGGCACTGAAGTTAGAACTTTCCATGATATTGCTAAATTACGAGTTTCTCACTTTGAGAGGCTCTATAAGGAACAATATAGAGTCAATATAGTTGAAATTGTAAAAATACCACATATTTCCCAAGTTATGTTGATGAGGAAGAAAATGAAAGGTTGATGGAGGAAGATTCTAAGGAAGAACTCTTGGGCCCCTTGAAGAAGGACAAAAGTATAGGGTCTGATGGCTAAACAATGGAATTTTTCCTGGGGTTTTACAACTTTATAAAAGAATAATTTCTAAGAGTGGTGGATGAATCAAGAAGCATAAGGAACATACTAGTACCTTCAACTCAACTTTTCTTTCTCTTATTCCGAGGAAGAACAATTCATATTCATTTGATCAATTCATGCCCATCTCCCTATTTAATTGCATTTATAAGATAAATGCCAAAATTATTGCATTGAGGATAAATAAAATATTCCTTGAGACCATTTCCAATGAAAAAATTAGATTTATTTATGGAAGATAGATCCATGATTCCATTGGGGTGGCACAAGAAGGATTGCACTTGATTAAAACCAAGAAATTGTAGGCTATAAAATCCAAAAGTAAAAAAATGGACACTTGAAATCCTTGGTTTGAATGGACTTAAATATAAAATAGTAATTTGCTAAAGAACATCAATCGATGGAAAACACCAATATCTATAAGATATGAAATTTCAATTTTTTTTTGATGAACTAAATTGCCTTAATATATGCACTTTCTTAATTTTGATGAAATATACCTAACACAATATTGTTTTATTTGTAGATATTTTTGAGGGTGGATAACCCAGACATGAAAAGTAGTATAATGCCTACTACTTGTAGTTGTCCCTCCATGACCACACTCTATCTTTCAGACTTGGCACCACCATTTCTTTCCTCACAACAATTTAGTTTTCCACTCATTTCCATGGAACCTCTGGTTGCTTCATGCGGAAATAGTACTTTTCTTACCCCTACTCTTTCTCCTATTAATACCATGACATGTCCCCATGCATCTAGTGGCATAGCTAGTGATCATATTGATATTATTGATCATGATCCCCCGCTAGTCATAATTATCAATTTTGGTGGGGAGTTACCTATCACTTTACTCATCCCATTGAAGAGGTTAAAAAAATTATAGTAACTACTAATATATGTTAATTAGTTTGATTTGGTGGAAAATTAAATTTTTTATGTTGATTTTATAAGTCTAATCATAATATATGATTGTATTGGCAAGAAATAATGAGTTGTGCTCCAATTTCCATGAGAAGGTGTTTATTATTTTTTCATAAATCATCTAAGTTATTTATAAGTACCAATATGATAGTTTGAAGAAAGACTTGATTGACTACATGGTGCACCTTTTTGGATAAATTTTCATCTAGAAGGTGATTTCTTCTATGGTAATTACATATTTATCTAAGACACATGCTAGTCATATCTGCAATGTGACCCTACTTATGAGAATCCTTTAGTAGTTCCCAAAAGAGAGTGGCATGCACTATTGGAGGATTCAAGTGAGAAGAAGTTTTGAAAGGGAGGAAAGATGTTGAAGGTTGGAGACCCAAAAGGTAATAATATAGTATTAAATAAATAAATAAATAAATAACTTTTTTGAGTTCTAGATAAATATTGCATTTGATCTAAGTTGTTATAATTCCTATTAGCATGCACATGAAAATTTTGACATCAAAGGACACCAAGGCTCGATTAGAGAAATTTGGACAACACAATAATATATGCCTTTTACTTTGAAATCTGGAGGATATTTCAAAGTAAAAGGCATATATGTAAGTACTAAAATTTAAAAGATTTCATTATTGAAATGTTCAAATATTATTTAAATCTAAGTAAAACTTAATGTGTTATGTTATGATGTGTAGTTGATGGATTTTGGCAAGATGCCAACACAAGATAACATAAAACTTTCCTTAATTGGGGATACAAATCCTTTGTCAAAATCAAGAAAGATAGGGAACTAAAAGATTCTACAATAAAAATTGAGGTAAATAAGTGAACTATATTTTAAATTGTTAATTATAAACATGTTTATGGTTTATGGGTTATAAAATAAATATAAATTTTACTACAAGCACTGCAAGATATTATTCATGATTAAGAGAACGCCGACCATGATGAGTCTAGTAGCAAGCATGAACACGCATGTAAGATGAGAGTACATATGTATGATGTTGGGTGTTAAATATAACTTAAAATGCAGAATGTTTAATTTTTAGACTTATGCATTTTTCCTATTATAAATGTTTCATTCTATTAGCACTATGTAAATTTTGTCCGGATGAATAGAAAAATGACAGAGGTAACTGTTTCAACCTACTTTAGAGATGGGCACTAGCCTTCTCAACTCAGAGAGGGCTCTCTCGTGTCACTTGATATTTCTTTGGAAATCAATCGCTAGATTTGGATTGTTTTGGGGGTTTTTGATAAATATTTTGGCCAAGAAGGGGAGGAACACTCAGGGCTATGGAGTCAAAATTTTTGAAAATGAATGAAAACATTGACTAACCAATAAAACTCTCCAGAGGATAAAGGCTAAATGAGGCAATGAATTTGAGTTGTTAATAATATTTGCAGAGTGTAAGAGGAAAGGGGAAAAACAAGTAACTGCATCAGAACATTAATAAAATGAATTCTGAATTAGTTAGGAAGAAATACACACAGTTTAAATTGTTTCAGCCGAGAGCATCAAGGGATGAATTCTGGGCTTTTAACTATCCAATTTAAATAGACGAAAATGTAAATGGAATTAAAGAACACATGAACTACAAACAATGAAGGAAGAAAAAACTCATATCATAGCCATTAGAATCTTTTCATAAACAATTCAAAATGCTTTTGCATATGTATTCAATTCAGTCCCAGAAAAATTACAATAGAGTCCAGAACCACCAGAATTGTGCCCTTGCACTTCTTCCCACCACTAATACAATAAGAACCTCCAACACTTATACAATTCAAGTTCCTTCAGTGTGCAACTAGTTACAATAACTGAAATGAAACAATTTAGCTTCTA
>ML784505.1:79392-91376 GCA_009831015.1 Picea engelmannii
TTCTCTTTGAAATGTCACTCATAATCTTTCAAATATAATTGCATTTATCCATATTCTCATTAAACATTTGGGAATAATATATTTGAAATAAAAATAATTCCCAAATATTTTCTATCCTGTAGAATTAAATTTTCATAATTTAAATCATGCCCGTGGTTCTTTTAAAACCATGTCTTGTTTTCCCAATTCACCATTTCACTATAAAAAACATTTATTGCTACCATTTCACATGAAAAATATTTATTGTGTTATGTTTTTCCAATTTATGGTTTCACTATGAAAAAACATTTACTGTGTGTTTTTTCCAATTTACCGTCTTTGGTAAAATACCTTTTATCTTCTTCTTTTACTCCTGTAAATCTTTGGATAAAGAATTATCCAAGTCTTCGTTCACGTGCATCTTCCCATTTAAATCTTTTTCATGGAAATAAACATTAATTAATTTGTAAAACTTGAATCTTGCCTCTGTAAAACCTTTTCTCCTTGAGGAGGAATCTATTTTATTAGAAATTCCATATTTGTTGTTGAAATGCACTCCTGGAAAAATGCCGCATATTGAACATATGATAAATGGTGCATTTATTACATCGGGCTTTGTCTAGAGTAGTTTAATACAAATTGCTTTTACCTCCGATGTGCTCCACGTAAAAACACATGTCCACCAAATAAACCACGGTAGTTTTCCTCAGCTCGCCTTCACATAATTAACCTCCTCGTTACTTCAATCCCCGATATGTATGTGTGCCCTCCATCCAACCTTTGAATTTTCCACATTATAAATTGAGATTCGTGCCCATGATTTGACGTGATTCCATAAATTAAATATTGGATTAAATATTAATATAAATATTTTAATATAAAAATATTTATATTAATAATAATAAACCCTTTTTCTATTTTCTTAGGACTTTGGGCTTATGAGGCTTAACACATGACTTTGTGGATAGGATGAGGGTACTTAATAAAAATAGTATTTTTTTATTTTCAACGAGAATATGAAAATAAGGGTAAAAATGAATGAAATGATGGAACTAAGGGAATTAGATAAGGATTAAGGCTAGGTATGGGTTTGGGATATTCGCCAAATTTTTGATTCATGGAGGACATGACTATTTTGGATGATCAATTGAGTGAAGGATTTAGGTGATGGGGGCTTGACAGAGCTGGTGAAAAAGTTTGAAAATCTAAGTGGAAAAATATCACAAGGACAACATGCATTGGGAAAAATTAATGCAAATTAGAAGGTGATCTACATTCCGCCGAGTCTCATCAACTTTCGATATCCGGTGTTGGAAAAAAAGGTTTTGGGTAGACCGCTTTTCTCCCTAATGTACCTCTGAGGGATCCACGTGTCCATGAATGAAACCACGATAGTTTTCCCCGGCCCGCCTTCGAATGATTATACTTCGCGCTGCTTCATTGCCTGATATGCGTCTTAGCCGTTAATCTGGGCCGCTTCAAAATCGACGGTCTACCGGGTCCTACCTTTCATGCCTCCACTATATTTTTCCATATTCCACCATATGTGACCCTATCCTCCAAACTATCATGCTTCCATCCCGATTTAGCTCCTCGCTAAATTTATGAGACTTGGATCCTATCTGAAATTTTTTATGGTGATAACACATTCGTTATTAAGGTTGTTGACATTGATAAACCAAAGGATAACCCTACCATAATGTATACTACAATAGGTACTAATGATAATAACTATATCGGAAGGTGATAATAAAGGAATGCCTCAAACATGGCCTTATTGGGGTCTACATCAATTTCTAACATGACCTTCACCTACAACCAAGAGTGCATGTTAATCAATTTCTCATTTAGGGGCCTATTCTCATGATCATCACCCCTTGGATTCTGTTTTACCTTTTTTTTCTGAGATGGTGAAATGAGGGTCATGCTTCCATCTCTTATCCCAAGGGAAATCTAATTTCTTTAGGATCTAGGTATCCTCCCTTTCACCTTTATTATCTAAGAAATCATAACCCTCCATGAAAATGGGATAATTAGTGCGAATTGTCTTCTTGAATTTATGAAAATGGATTTCAATAATTTCCACCAACTATCTAACATACCCTAACACAAAAATCCCGAGAGTGGGGATCTTAAGAAGTCTATAGGGAGAAGATTCAAAACCATGCATCCTAATTGTAGATTTTAACCTTGTACAATATTTATTGCAAATGGATTTTCAGTAAAAGATAAAAAAATATACAATGGAAAATACAAACATTACACATAAATTTTTCCCCTGGAAAACCAAACCGGGAAAACCAACATATTCTATATTCATTCATAGTGATACATTGTTTACAATACAATATACATAGGAGCCAACGACATCCAAAACACTAACCCAATGACCTGGATTAGTCAACAACCCTAATTCCTTAACCGGAAATAGAAAACCATTGGTAAAAACCATATGCTGAAAAACCACCCAACAATGGACACAAAAATCAAGGCAACATGAAAAACAAGGCAAAAATGCAACACATTTCTCAAGATTTTTTTTTTCTTTAGGGCACTGCTCCCGAACCCCCCTGCATCCCCCAAAGGGGGGTATAGCGACCCCCCCCCTCAAACCCCCCTGCACACTCAGCACAACGCAGACACTACTACTCGTGCACAGAATATAACACATACCCAACATTCTCCCACTTGTTGTTTTCTTTGCATACATGGGGTTATAGGGTTATATAGTCAATAATCCAAGGCAACAATGCCCATGGATCCTCTACGCTAAGAAAAATTCTTAGTGCTCACATATTTTTTTAATGAATCCACATTCATCAACAACACTTTCTTTTCTTCAACCATGTCTCTCACAAAGTGATATTGAATATCAATATGCTTTGTCTTTGAATGATAATCTGGGTTCTTCACCAGAAAAATTGCACTCTGACTGCCACAATCTATCCTTACAACTTGTTGTACCAACCCAATACCTGAACACAATATTTGTAACCATACTGTTTCCTTACTTGCATGAGTGGCTAACATGTATTCACCTTATGTAGTTGAAAGTGACACTACAACCTGTCTTTTTCTCATCCAACTTATTGCTCCTCCAAACAGCTTAAACACATACCCACTTGTAGATCTCCTACGATCCAAATCTCCAACACAGTCTGCATCCACAAAGCCATGTATATCCAACACTCTATCCAATCCTGGTCTCCCTTGGTAGCACAATCTGTAACTAGCAATGCCACGAAAATACCTGAAAACCCTTTTTACTACTGTCCAATGCTCCTTCCTTGGTTTTGACATATACCGCTCAAAACTCCCATTGCATGTGAAATGTACGGTCTAGTACAAACCATTGCATACATCAAACTGCCAACTGCACTCACATATGTAACACAAGACATGTCCTCCTCCTCTTCCCGTGTCTTGGGACACTGATCCACAAATACCTTTACACCAACAAGAATAAGAATCTTGACCAGTTTACATTTCTGCATATTAAACCTCTGCAATATTGTCTCGACATATTTTCTCCGATTTAACTAGAGTTTCCTCTTTTTCCGATCTATTTTAATTTCCATGCCCAAAATGAAATTTAAAGCACCGAGATCCTTCATGTCAAATTTAGAGGACAACTGTTTTTTCACATCCTAGATAATATCCTTGTTGTTTCCTATCAACAACATGTCATCCACATACAAGACCAAATAAATCAAATAATCACCAATTAATTTAAAATACACACAATGATCCTCTTTGCTTCTTGTGAAACCAAGTCCCAACATATAAGTATCAAATTTTTGATACCACATCCTTGGTGATTGTTTTAAACCATACATGGAATTTTTTCAGCTTGCATACCAACTCCTTCTTTCCATTCAAAACAAAACCTTTTGGCTACTTCATATAGATTTCTTCTTCTAAATTACCATGTAGGAATGTTGTCTTCACATCCATCTGTTCTAATTCAAAATAAAATGCAACATCAATAGATAGCATAAAACTTATAGAGGTTAACTTGGCAATAGGAGAAAAAATCTCACCAAAATCAATTCCCTCAACCTGGGTATAACCCTTTTCTACTAACCGAGCTTTTTATTTCTCCACTTTTCCTTCTGCATTCAACTTTTTTTTAAATACCCATTTTTTGCCAATAGGATTTCTTATAGTCGGTAACTCCACTAGATCCCAAGCCTCATTCTTATCCAAGGCTTCCATTTCTTCGTCCATGGCCTTTTTCCAGAGATTTCCATCCTTTGAATCCACTACCCCCCTGACAGTTCTAGGATCATCATCAGTAATAGACAAAGAAAAAATTGAATGGAAATCAAATGGAGTATACCTTTCCGATAGCCTTCTTTCTCGAACTGATCTCCTCAATATTGGAGTATGATGATCTTCTTATTCTGATTCATGTTCTTCTGTAGAGTCTGATTCATCATCCTTTAAATCAAACTCTATTTTCTTTGGATCTTCCTTACTTGGTATTAATTCTTTTTTAATAATATCCTTCATTTCTCTAAATACCACATCTCGATTATATACTACCTGCTTAGTTTCTGGGTTCCAAAGATTATAACCTTTGAGACCATCTTTATATCCAAAAAAGATACACTTTTTATCCTTATTATCTAGCTTACTCCTATTTTCCTTGGGAACATGAACATATGCATCACATCCAAATACCTTGAGATGTCTGCGAGAAGGTTTCTTACCAGTCCATACCTCTTGTGTAGTCTTTTCATCCAGCGCTGATGAGGCTGATATGTTGACTAGGTAACATGCTGTACCCATTGCCTCTGCCCATAATTCTTTCCCTAACCTGACACCACTGAGCATGCACCTTTATTTTTCCATCAACATCCTATTCATCCTTTCTGCAACTCCATTCTACTGAGGTGTATATGGAGTATTCTATTGCCTTGCTATACCACACTTCTTATAGAATTCTTCAAATTCATTCACACAAAATTCTCCAGCATTATCTGTCCTCAACACCTTAATTATTTTCTTTGTTTGATTCTCAACAAGAGCCTTAAACTCTTTAAACCTATCAAAGAATTCATATTTCTTCCTAAGGAAATATATCCAAGTATTCCTCGAGAATTCATCTATAAATGAGACATAGTACACAGATTTTCCCAATGATGGGACTGACATAGGTCCAAAAACATCACTGTGAACTAGCTGTAAAATTCCTTCTGCCCTCGTTGCACTAGAGGGGAATCTTACCCGATTCTGCTTCCCATATACACAATTTTCACATAAATCAAAATCTAGAGAGCAGTTAGACATACCTTCAACCATACCTTTACCGTGTAGTAGTCGAAGACCCTTCTCTCCGATATTCCCTAGTCTTTGGTGCCACAACATAACCTTTTCTCCAAATATTGTAGGAGTTCTTTCTTCTTCAACTCCAATAAAAGGAACAATGAAGCTATTACACCCATCACTAATAGTTCTTCCTTCCATCTTATACAAAGTTCCAAACCGAACTCCCTTCAACAACACCATTTCTCCTCGAGCCATCCTATAGGTTTCCTTTTCAAATATTGTTTTTACCCCTGCATCATCCATTTTTCTTATAGAAATCAAATTTCTGGCCAAACCTGAGATGTGTAGAACACCAAGAAGTGTTCTAATCCTTCCATCTATGAGCCTCAACTTGAATTTTCCTCATCCTATGATTCTGGTTGTCGAATCATCACCTAAGAAACCATTACCTCCATCATACCTTTCATATTCACAGAACCACTCCCTGTGAGGAGTCATATGAAAGGATGCACCTGAGTCAACCAACCATTCCTCATTATCTACATGTGTGCTTGAATAAGCCAAGTACACATCCCCTCCTTCTTCCTTGGAGGTATTTTATTCTGTAGAAGGAGATTCTTCAGATCCCTTCTTTTTCTCAACTTTGGATCTACACTGCTTCTTGTAGTGCCCTTCTTTTCCACATCTCCAACATACATGTACAAACTTTTTGGGAGATTTAGATCTACCCTTAGAATTAGATCACCAACTTGAGAACTTAGATCTATTTCTTTCCTGGGAGTGTCCTCTTGAAAATAATGCGTCTGTGCTCTGTCCTTCCATATTCTTTCGTCTCATCTCCTTCGACAACAAGGATGAGACCACTTCATCAAACTTCGAGGCAGTTGTATTACTACCTATGCCCACAACCAGACTATCCCACAGGTCTGGTAAAGAACACAGTAAACTGATACACTTATCTTCATTTGAAATTTTAATCTCAATGGATACTAATTGACTTACCATAGTATTTAAAATGTTCAAATGCTCTTCCACCGAGTCTCCATCTCTCATCCTCAGATTATACATCTTCCTTCTTTGGAATAGTTTATTTACTAGGGACTTAGACTAATACAACTTCCCCAACTTATCCCATAAATCCTTGGCTGTAGCTTCCTCCTACACATTCAATAATACTAAATCTGAGAGACACAATCGGATTGTGCTCTTCGCCTTCCGATCCAACTTTTTCCAGTCATCTGCTAAAGTTCCTGTAGGTGCAATACCTGGAACTACCGCGATACATTGATCTCTGTCCACCAATAGATCTTCCATCTTGAGCTTCCACAACTCAAAACTTTTCCCATTAAACTTCTCGATCTCCATTTTCAAATTGCTTTCCATTTATTTTCACCTGAAAAATCAATACCACAGATCTCCCACTGTAACAAGGATTATCACAATCTCGAGCCAAACCCTTGAACATAAAGATGTCCCCCCTGAAGCCAACAAAGCTCTGATACCAAATGTATACTTTAACCTTGTACAATATTTACTGCAAATAGATTTTCAGTAAAAGAACAAAAAAGATACAATGGAAAATACAAACATTACATAGAGATTTTTCCCCTGGAAACCCAAACCGGGAAAATCAACATATTCTATATTCATTCACAGTGATACATTGTTTACAATACAATATACATATAGGAGCCAATGGCATCCAAAACCCTAAACCAATGACATGGATTAGTCAACAACCCTAATTCCTTAACTGAAAATAGAAAACCGTTGAAAAAAACCATGTGCCGAAAAATCGTTGAACAATGGACACTAAAATCGAGGCAACACGGAAAATGAGGCAAAAATGCAACACGTTTATCGAGGCAATGTTTTTTCTCGGGGGCGCTTCCCCTGAACCCCCACATTGGCAGATTTCCCCCCCTGTGACACAAGAGAAGAAGGAAGGACGCATTAGAGCCTATCCCCATTTAATGACAACTTCCCAAACTCCTAACATAGATCGAAGTTTGGAAAACTTCACTTCTATAAGGAACTTTTTTGAAAATGTCTGCAACTTGATCATCACACCTTGGATGCCTTTTTACTTTTTTTTTTTTTTTTTTTTTTNGAGATGGTGAAATGAGGGTCATGCTTCCATATCTTATCCCAAGGGAAATCTAATTTCTTTAGGATCTAGGTATCCTCCCTTTCACGTTTATTATCTAAGAAAGCATAACCCTCCATGACAATGAGATAATTAGTGCGGTTCTTCTTCTTGAATTTATGAAAATGGATTTAATTAATTTCCACCAACTATCTAACATACCCTAACAAAAAAATCCTGAGAGTGGGGATCTTAAGAAGTCTAGAGGGAGAATATTCAATCCCATGCATCATAATAATACAAAAATATTCTCCTAGAAACTATTCACCCTTCCTATGATCAACACCCAATCTTAGGTAGGGTTGGATCTCCTCATGCATTCTTTTAGGATCCTTCCTTGTTATGACTATGAATGTAGTGAACATGAAATTGTTTATAAAATCAAACATGGAGGACTCTGGTTCACCCTTCATGACACCATGGTAGCCAGTCAGTGCATGTAGCGGACTTTCCATATTGGAAATTTTGTATCCCTAAATGAGACAGAGAGTGGATTTTATAGAAAATGAATAGATACACCATGTATGCAGGGTAGTGGAATAATTTTTCAACCTGAAAATTATCCAATTGATGCCTCATTTCTATGGTTATGGCCTTCCTGTGCATGAAAGAGGGGATTGAGTGGACATAGAAATTTTTAAGGATGGCCAACATGATTTCAAATCCTAAATGTTTGATAACACATGTGTTCCAATAGAAGATGAACAACTTTAGTAACCACTAACACAACCAGATAAAAGATTAACACATCGATGTTTTTACGTGGAAAAGCCCCAGCAGGAAAAAATCCACGACCCTAGCCAACATGGCCACTTGAGGAAATTTATTAATGCAAAACAAAAATATTACAAGAGAGTTTCTCACAATCGATCATCAAAAAATGACCCTCCATGCTCCTTAAATAGATATCATGGACCAATCGAGTGTTAATTCACAAATCAATGTAGCCATTAATATCAAGGAGAATATGATTCTTCGGATCACTCTATGTTGGGAACATATTGTGACCATTATATTACAAATGCATAATAATGCATACTAAAGAAACACACTTAGAAATAGACTTTAACCCGATGACACATTAGACCAAGTTGATCTTAACTAACTCCTAAGTGTCTAGATATCCTAACACCCCCACTTAAGAACAACTTGGGATAGGATTGAAGGATTTATAGAGGTGGCACAATAGGAGAAAAAATGAGGCATTAGAGCCTATCCCTATCTAATGACAACTTCCTAAACTTGTAACATAGATCGAAGTTTGGAAACCTTCACTTCTATAAGAGACTTTGTGAAAATGTATGCAACTTAATCATTGCACCTTGGATTCCTTTTTACCTTTTTTCTCTGAGATGGTGAATTGAGGGTCATGCTTACATCTCTTATCCCAAGGGAAATATAATTTCTTCAGGATCTAGGTATCCTCCCTTTAACCTTTATTATCTAAGAAAGCATAAACCTCAATGACAATGAGATAATTAGTGGAATTATTCTTCTTGAATTTATGAAAATGGATTTCGTTAATTTCCACCAACTATACAACATACCCTAACACAAAAATCCCAAGAGTGGAGATCTTAAGAAGTCTATAGGGGGGAGATTCAATCCCATGCATCCTAATCATACAAAAATATTCTCCTAGAAACTAGTCACCCTTCCTATGATCAACACCCAATTTTAGGTAGGGTTGGATCTCCTTAGGCATTCTTTTGGGATCCTTCATTATTAAGACTATGAATGTAGTGAACATGAATTTTTTTATGAAATCAAACATGGAGGAGTCTGGTTCACCCTTCATGACCCCATGGTAGCTAGTCAATGCATGTAGTGGATTTTCCATATTGAAAATTTTGTATCCCTAGATGAGACAAAGAGTGGATTTGATAGAAAATGAATAGATAAACCATGTATGAAGGGTAGTGGAATAACTTTTCAACCTTAAAATTATCCAATTGATGCCTCATTTCTATGGTTATGACCTTCGTGTGCATGAAAGAGGGGATTGAGTGGACATGGAAAATTTTAAGGATGACCAACATGATTTCAAATCCTAAATTTTCGACAACACATGTATCCCAATAGAGGACGAATAACTTCAGTAACCACTTACATAACCAGTTCAAAGATTAACACATTGATTTTTTTACGTGGTAAAACCGCAACGGGAAAACATCCACGACCCCAGCCAACATGGCCACTTGAGGAAATTTATTAATGCAAAATAAAAAAATTACAAGAGAGTTTCTCACAATCGATCATCAAAAAATGACCATCCATGCTCTTTAAATAGATATCATGTACCAATCGAGGGTTAAACCACATATCAATGTATCCATTAAGATCGAGGAGAATATGAGTCTTTAAATCACTCTATGTCGGGAACATATCGTGACCATCAGATTACAAATTCATAATAATGCATAGTAAAGAAACACACTTATAAACACACTTTAACCCAATGACACATTAGACCAAGTTGATCTTAACTAACACCTAAGTGTATAAATATCTTAACACCCCCCCTTAATAACAACTTGGGATAGGATTGAAGGATTTATAAAGGAGACACAATAAGAGAAGGAAGGAGGAATTAGAGCCTATCCCCATTCAATGATAACTTCCTAAACTTGTAACATAAATAGAAGTTTGGAAACCTTCACTGCTATAAGATACTTTGTGAAAATGTCTACAACTTGATCATCACACGTTGGATAATTTTTTACCTTTTTTTCCAAGATGGTGAAATGAGGGTCATGCTTTCATCTCTCATCCCAAGGGAAATATAATTTGTTCAGGATGTAGGTATCCTCCCTTTCACCTTTATTTTCTAAGAAATCATAACCCTCCATGACAATGAGATAATTAGTGCGGTTCTTCTTCTTGAATTTATGAAAATGGATTTAATTAATTTCCACCAACTATCTAACATACCCTAGCAAAAAAATCCTGAGAGTGGGGATATTAAGAAGTCTATAGGGAGAATATTCAATCCCATGCATCGTAATCATATAGTAATATTCTCCTAGAAACTAGTCACCCTTCCTATGATCAACACCCAATTTTAGGTAGGGTTGGATCTCCTCATGAATTCTTTTGGGATCCTTCCTTGTTATGACTATGAATGTAGTGAACATGAATTTTTTTATGGAACCAAACATGGAGGAGTCTGGTTCAACCTTTGTGACCCCATGGTAGCTAGTGAATGCATGTAGTGTGACGCAGGAGCATTGTTCCAAGCCCAGCTATGCACCAGCCAACACATCATACACGCGCATTCAATGGGATGGAGAGAGGCGCAACTCTATCACTTTTTAAATTTGAATTTGTATTAAATGTTTTGTAAGGTAGTAGAGACAAAATCCATGTGTATGCGTAGTATTAGTTAAAGGATGCCTTAAATAGGTTGTAAGGCTGGGATCTAGATCCGATCTGGACTAGACAACCATTCATTGTAAATTGAATGTAGTTAATGAGAGTAGGTAGCTTGGAGGGAAGAGCTCGAGGAGCCCCATTTTGTAAAAATGATCTTTTGTATGTAGGATTAGTTGGTAGAGTCGAGTAGAGAAGAGAGGAGAGCCGAGACTCTGTTACAGTCCACACTTAAAACACATTGTAAAGAGGCATTCCTGAATTAATATAAACAAGAGCAGTTTTTCCTGCAATGATTCTGTGTTTATGGATGAATGTCTCCATGTGTTATTTTATGTTGTATATGTATGTTAGGTGTGCATTTGCAGGTGATAGATAGACTTCTTTATATATATGTTGTTGGTTGTGGAGCCTGACTATCTTCCTGATTTACAGGTCTCTTACTTTCAACCGTGTTTATACCCCATGAAGTATTTACACCCCAGAAGTATGTACACTCTTCCACGCAGGGGAGTGCAGAGGGGGGGTACCCCCTCTGCGGGGTCCAAGGGGTCTATCCCCCTGGCTGGGGGGTCTGGGGGCAAGCAGGGGTTCGAGGGCGAAGCCCCCGAAGAAAAAATTGCCTTGTAAAAGTATATTGTAATTTCATTGTAAATCTGGACCATTCATTATAAGGACGCAGATCTAACGGTAGAGATTATGTTAGGGTTTTTTTCCCTAGAAGGCAACCCTCTTTTATGAGGGAAATGTATTGTGGCTATGGATGATGGTGAATATTGTATTCTGAGAGAGGAGACTGTGAGAGAAAGAAGAGGAAGTTACAATGGGTTTTGCTGTAGGTTGTATCCCTTCATTTGCTGGATAATAATAAAGGAATGACCTGGAAATTTCTCTGGTGGACGTAGCCCACACTGGGTGAACCACGTAAATCTATGTCTCTCTTGTATTGTGTGTCTTCTGTGTTTTGTTTCTGCATTTGTTTTATTTTATTGCTCCGCGGTCCTGTTTTTCTAACAACTAGTATCAGAGCATAAGGTAACTCGCAGGAAAAGAGGGTTCCTGGTTCGAGTGGGAGAAATGTCGAAAGATGGAAAGTTTAGGGTCGAGAAATTTAACGGCCAAAACTACCAGTTATGGAAGATGCATATGGAAGACTATTTATATCAGAAGGATCTATTCCTACCATTGAGTGGAGTAGCAAAGAAGCCGACGGCCATGA
>ML784505.1:102646-121057 GCA_009831015.1 Picea engelmannii
CACTTATAACCACTTGTCCACTTAACTTAACCACTTTCCATAATTAGTAAGTTCTCCATTAACTTTATTATTTAAATAATTTATTTTGCATCCTCTTTGACTTATAGTATACTCATCACTTCACTTTATTATTTAAATAATTTCTTCTTTGCAAACACTTTGACTACTTTGATCTTTTGGGGCTTCTAGATGACTCATGAGGGTTCTTCAACTTCGCATGGCCATAACTCTCTAATCGTGAGGATTTATGTGATGTTCCACATACCACCGGAAATGGCATGGCATGTACTATCCATCTAGAATAGTTTTACCTGCAAATATATCAAAAATAATACCATTATCCATCAAATAAACTTGGGTACATTACCAAAGCCTTTATTCTACCAGAATTCACTACCGAACTTTCTTCAAGGGTTGACATCAATGACAACCAATCCAATTAATATGCATAAGAGACTTTGTGAAAATTTCTGCAACTTGATCATTGCACCTTGGATGTTTTTTTACCTTTTTTCCGAGATGGTGAAATGAGGGTCATGCTTCCATCTCTTATCCCAAGGGAAATCTAATTTATTCAAGATATAGGTATCCTCCCTTTCACCTTTATTATCTAAGAAAACATAACCCTCCATGACAATGAGATAATTAGTGTGGTTTGTATTCTTGAATTTATGAAAATGGATTTCATTAATTTCCACCAACTATCTAACATACCCTAACACAAAAATCATAAGAGTGGGGATATTAAGAAGTCTATAGGGAGAAGATTCAATCCAATGCATCCTAATCATACATAAATATTCTCCTAGAAACTAGTCACCCTTCCTATGATCAACACCCAATTTTAGGTAGGGTTGGATCTCCTTAGGCATTCTTTTGGGATCCTTCCTTGTTATGACTATGAATGTAGTGAACATGAAATTGTTTATTAAATCAAACATGGGGGATTTTGGTTCACCCTTCGTGGCCCCATGGTAGCTAGTCAATGCATGTAGTGGAATTTCTGTATTGGAAATTTTGTATCCCTAGATGAGACATAGAGTGGATTTGATAGAAAATGAATAGATACACCATGTATGAAGGGTAGTGGAATACATTTTCAACCTTAAAATTATCCAATTTATGCCTCATTTCTATGGTTATGGATTTCATGTGCATGAAAGAGGGGATTGATTGGACATGGAAAATGTTAAGGATGGCCAACATGATTTCAAATCCTAAATGTTTGACAACACATGTATTCCGATAGAGGACGAACACCTTCAATAACCACTCACACAACTAGATAAAATATTAACACATCGATGTTTTTACGTGGTAAAACCCCAACGAGAAAACATCCACGACCCCAACAAACATGGTCACTTGAGGAAATTTATTAATGCAAAATAAAATAATTACAAGAGAGTTTCTCACAATCGATCATCAAAAAATGACCCTCCATTCTCTTTAAATAGATATCATGGACCAATCGAGGGTTAAGCCACATATCAATGTAGCCATTAAGATCGAGGAGAATACGAGTTGTCAGATCACTCTATGTTAGGAATATATCGTGACCATCAGATTACAAATTCATAATAATGCATACTAAAGAAACACACTTATAAGCACACTTTAACCTAATGATACATTAGACCAAGTTGATCTTAACTAACTCCTAAGTTTCTAAATATCCTAACATCCCCCCTTAAGAAAAGCTTGGGATAGGATTGAAGGATTTATAAAGGCGACACAATAGGAGAAGGAAGGAGGCATTAGAGCCTATCCCCATTTAGTGACAACTTCCTAAACTCGTAACATAGATCGAATTTTGGAAAACTTCACTTCTATAAGAGACTTTGTGAAAATGTCCGCAACTTGATATTCTATAGGGAAAAAGAGCACTTCAATAATCAGATCATGAATGAGCTTTATGATGAATTATGTGTGTAGCTCAATGTGTTTTCTGCGTTGATGTTGAACTGGATCCTTAGTGAGCTTGACGACACTCTGATTATCGCACGAGAGGGTGGTCGGATGCTGCTACAGGAATACAAACTCTAAAAGGATTTGTCGAATCCAATAGGATTCTTGACTTGTATTAACCACTGCTTGGTACTATGCTTATGCTAAAGAGAGAGAAATAACCTGTTGTTTCTTACAAGACCAAGTGACATGTCTAGAACCAAGGCTGAAAACATAACTTGCAGTAGAATTTCAATCATCGGGGTCACTAACCGAATTTGAATAAGTGAAACCAACCAACAAAGGATCCCCCCTTGATTTGTAATGTATCCCAAATTGAATTTGATGGCGTCCAACCGGGCACCTACCTCAGCAGGTCCCGCGCTTGACCTCCCGGTCTTAAGGATCGTTTAATTTCCGACCTTGAGCGGGAGTGGATCCTCTGATTCCCACTGGAATCTCCTTCGAAAATTGACCCACAGGTCTTTTCGGCACTTTACAGTCTTTAGGCCGGTCACTGTTCTCTTCGATGATAGAAGAATAGAGAATCGGGTTTCAGGGTTTTCAAACTCCCAATGTCTCGACCTCTAATATCCTGATGCACTCCTTTGTTGCCTTAGCCCCCAGGCTATGCATTTAATCCATGCAACCTCCTCTTATATGACCGCAGTCATATACCTTATCGGGATTCAGGGTTTTGAGTGTTGAAATGTAGTAAATCTCTCACCCACGGAATCCCTGATCTTCTGATTCGCGGATTCCCAATATGACATCACCAGGATGCCCTTCCACCGTAACCAAAATCAACGACGGTGAACAGTCGCTGAGATCAACGGTTCCAGATCTCCCTCGGGGTTTCGCGACTTCAATTGTCGAAATGCTTTGACCTTCGATTTCCCCAATTTCACGAATACCGATTTCCCGATCACTTCGATCTCGGCCACGTGTCCTCAAGAATGGACGGTTCTCGTATGCTTCGGGGTTTTCACCCTGGAAATTCTCGATTCCCTTGCTACGATGAGACAACGTCAGCTGGGCCCCACATGGAGCTCTCCTCTTGTCGGGAAATCAGACTTCGCGGTTTCAACTTGCGAGAGTATCCTGTCCTTAGGACCTCCGAAACGTCGATCCCCGACTCTCTTCGGATTTTTGACATGTGTCCCAAGTGATGGACGGTTCAGATTGAACCTCAGGCTTCGCCACTTTACAAAACCATGAACACTCACTTACCCGAACTCTGATGACCACATCCCTGATCTAGACGACCACACGACACGTGTCCTCCCTGAGATCCTACGGATATGATCCTTTCGCCGTTCCGGGTTTCAACAGGTCTCGGATTCTTGTCTTCTGAAGTTCCGAAATGCCGATGGACTCTCGATCCCTGCCACCTGTCCCAACAAATGGACATATCTGAACTTGTCGGGATTTTCACGATGGATTTCCCCAACTTCTAGTCCACGTGACTCCCGATTTCCTGAACCCCGACGCCTCGATATCCCGATGCCTCTCAAGGTTCTTACTATGCTCACGAGGTTTTAAACCCTGTGCAACTCCTGTCAGATCGGACGGTTGACGGGTAACTGATCAACGATCCAACGACTCACGACCCCTAGAGCTTGAACTCCGAACGCGGGCATAACCTCCTCGCTTCTTTGGCAGATCCAACGGCTGGCGGGATTTTGCAAATTTTCTCCACAAGATCCTAACCGTCGATCTATTCCTCTTTTATGTTTTCTACGGGGTGAACCCAATATTCCTCTGTGAAAACTGGTCCTCCTGCGTGTAACTTTGCAGCACCTGTTCAAACACTCCATGTCACAGACTCCCTGTGCTCCTCTTCGATGAGCTTGGAAGCCTTGTCCTTCCTGAGCTTCACACAATTCTGAGTCTTCGAGAAGACCCTTGCGCGCACTCCTTGCGACAATCCTCGAACACTTCCAAGTGTTGAGTTCTTTCGACTCTGCGCACACCTGCAACAACAGTCCTTCAATACTTTTCTCAGATTCACAACTGAGACTTTCCTTAGCCTGCACACTCCTTGCACAGCTCCTATAACCCAATTTCACTTCTGGGTGAACGAGAACAAGAGTTAAACTATCTGAGCCTTCTGTCAACGCACTCCTTTCGGACGACTTCAACTGCACTCCTTGCAAGAATCCTTGCTCAGATAGAGAAACAATTGAAACTCATTTCTTCTACTTCCTTTCTCAGATTTCAAACACTCAGCAAGAAATCATTCATACATAGCATGTAAAACAAATGCATAACAGGAAGTAAATACTCATGAGCATAGCATTCAGCATACATACACAGAGAACAAACACAACGCCATGAACTTGAATCAACTTCTTCTATTAATCCAAATAACTATACGTGGGTGTTTCTACACAACTCTCTGCTTCTCTTCTATGCTCCAATGCTTCTAACTATGTTGCAATGCACAATGAGGGTGTCTATATCACGTTTCCCTCTTGCACTCTCAAACAATCTAATCTAGAATTAAATTTCTATCTACCTTCATTAACTACTATAAATGCCTCCATCTACTTCAGACGAGAGTGGGGCGCTCAAGGTATGATTACATTATACCAAGGCGCCTTCATTAAATGATCTCATTTATATTTGGCGCATCAACTTCAAGGGAAAATTCAAAAATTTGGCTGGGTCTGCCCAACTATCCTTTGTGTTCTACGCTGGCTCGCTTGATGTGAGGGATGCTCCTGCACCATACTCCCTCACTTGAAAATTTTCATGGGCTCCTGTCCATGAGATCCTGCACGATCTGTCCATGCTTCAGAATCTCTGATTCATTTTCCCAGCTGGCATCTTCAACTGGATGGTCCTTCCACTTGACCAAATATTCAAAGTATTCTTTCCTTCTGGTCTTCTTGTTGACTCTCTTGTCCAGTATGCACTCCATCTGTGATCTCTCTGCAACTGGCATCTGTTTTTGCCACTGAACCTTTGGTTGTTCACCTTCTTCTCCTGTTTCCTCAAGTTTATATGGGTATAAATCTGAGACATTGAATATCGGAGAAATTTCGATCCCATCGAGTAATTCAATATCATAAGCATTCTCTCCAATTTTCTTCAAGACCTTACATGGTCTGATTTTCTTCATTTTCAATTTATTGTATGTTCCCCTCGGGAACCTTTCTTTCCTCAAGTGCGCAAGAATCAAGTCACCAACCTCAAATTGGAGTCATCTTCGATGTTGATCTGCTCTCCGCTTATACTCCTGACTTGAATTCTGCAATCGCTCCTTCACCCAGCTGTGAAGTTCTTTCATCGCCTTCACGAATTCTTCTGCACTAGCGCTCCTAGTAGCAGTCTGTTCCAAATATTTCAATTCAGAAACTCCTCTCAGCTGCGTGCCATATACAATCTGGAATGGACTCTAGCTTGTTCTCCAATTCATTGAGTCGTTATATGCAAACTCTTCCTGTGGTAATATCTTATCCCACTAGTTGTGATGCTCTGCCACCAAGCTCCTTAGCAAGTCTCCCAGAATTCTGTTCGCCTCTTATGTCTGTCCATCCATCTGAGGATGATAAGCTGAAATAAACAACAAGTTAGTCCCCAGCTTCTTCCATAATGTCCTCCAGAAGTACCCTATGAACTTTGTATCTCTGTCCGAAACAATACTCCTTGGTAAGTCGTGAAGTCAAACGACTTCTTTGAAAAACAGATTCGCGATGTGCGTCGCGTCACTGGTTTTCTGACATGGGATAAAGTGTGCCATCTTGGAAAATCTATCCACTACTACAAAGATCGAATCAAATCCTCTTTGCATCCTTGGCAATCCCAATATGAAATCCATGCTAATTTCATCCCACGGCTTCTCAGGTATGGGCAATGGTTGATAAAAACCCGCATTCTGCTTCCTTCCCTTTGAATGCTGGCAAATTTTGCATCGGTCTACAAACCTCTTGACCTCTGATCGCATCCCTGGCCAAAAGTATGACTCTCTCAGCTTTGCGAATGTTTTTTCATGACCAAAGTGTCCGACCAATCCTCCACTGTGTTTTTCCTTCAGCAGATTCTCCCTCATGGAGCAATTCGAAATACATAGTTGATTGCCCTTAAACAACAACCCTTCCTGGATCATGTATTCGGCCCATTTGCTGCTATCTCTGAGAACTGGATTCTCAGCTATTTCATACGCTTCCTTAAAGTATGGATCATCTGCGTACATGTCTTCGAGATCATCAAAACCTAACGTCTTGACTTTGAACTCTTGCAACAACAAACACTTCCTGCTCAAAGCATCAACAACTTTGTTAGCAGTACCAGAAATATGTTTTATCACAAAAGTGAAATTCCACATGTATTCAACCCATTTAACATGCCTCTGATTCAACTTTTCCTGTTGAGTCACAAACTGCAATGCATGGTTATCACTATATAAAACAAATTCCTTCGGAATCAAATAGTGCCTCCATTTCTTCAATGCCTGAATAATGGCATAAAATTCCTTATCATATGTGGAATACTTCACCTTCGCTTCATTCAGATTCTCGCTGAAATATGCAATCGATCTGTCATCTTGACTTAAGACTTCTCCTATTGCAAACCCGCTTGCATCACATTTTACCTGAAATGTCTTTTGGAAATCCGGTAACACGAGAATTGGTTGTTCCGTAATCTTTCGTTTCAACAAATTGAAACTCTTCTCAGCCTCTTCAGTCCAGTGAAAAGATTTATGTCTTTTCTTCACTGTATCCATCATCGCTGAGCTAATTCCACTGAAATTCCTGATGAATTTTCGGTAGAAACTAGCCAAACCGTGAAAACTTCTCACCTCAAATATGTTCCTCGGTGATGGCCAATTCTTGATTACCTCCACCTTATCTGGATCTATCCTCAACTCATTGGCCGAAATAACAAATCCCAAATAAATGAGCTCTTTCTTCATGAATGAGGACTTCTTTATGTTTATCATCAACTTCTCTTGCTGTAATCTCTTCATCACAATGGCCAAATGATTCAGATGTTCAACTTCCATTTTACTGAAAATTAGTATATCATCCAGATATACGATAACAAATTTTCCGATGAAATCTTTCAGGACTTCATTCATCAACCTCATAAAGGTACTTGGCGCATTTGTTAAGCCAAACGGCATAACAAGCCATTCATACAAACCCTCGTTTGTCTTGAATGCTGTTTTCCATTCATCACCTTCTCTCAGGCGAATCTGGTGATATCCACTCTTCAAATCAATCTTTGAAAATAATTTTTCTCCACTTAAGAAATCCATCAAATCATCCATTCTTGGCAATGGGAATCTGTACCTGATAGTTATCTTATTAATCGCCCTTGAATCAGTGCACATCCTCCAGCCTCCGTCTTTCTTCGGACTGAGTACCGTCAGAACAACACACAGACTCAAGCTTTCCCTGACCAAACCTTTGTCCAACAACTCCTGGACTTGTCTTTTTACCTCTTCATTTTCTCGCGGCATCAATCTGTACGCAAATTTATTTGGAAAACTGGCTCCGAGTATGAGATCGATATGATGACTCACACTTCTCATTGGTGGAAACGAACGAGGTAATTCGTCCACTACAATATCAACGAACTCTTCCAGCAGTTCCTGAACTTCTTCTGGCAAATCGTCCACTCTTGTGCTGGTCAAAACAATTCTCAGTTTTCTGACCACAAAGAATTGCGGTTCCTCCTTCTTATTAACCTCCGTAAGAAGTTCCTTCCCACTCATGAGAAGTACTGTGTTTCCTACCTCCCGTTTTACTTCTTTATCCTTGATTGGAAGCAACATATGAGTTCTCCCGTTCTTTTCTAGGGTGTATGTGTTCATCCTCCCATCATGAATCACATTTCTATCATATTTCCATGGTCTACCAAACAATAGATGACAAACATCCATAGGAATGACATCACATAATATCTTATCATTATATCCCCCTATCTTAAATTCAACTAAGCACTGTTTGTTGACATTTACCTGATGTCCTTTTTGTAGCCACGAAAATTTATATGGACTTGGATGATCAGTCGTCTCCAGCTCCAGCTTTTCTACCATCTCGGTTGAAACGAGATTGCCAGTGCTTCTGCTGTCCACAATGACCTTGCATGCCATGTCCTTGGTCTTGCAAGTAGTCCTGAAAAGTCTGGCCCTTTGGAATGAACTTTCCACCTCTTTCTCTGGTGTGAAAAGGACTTTTCGCATCATCAACGATCTTCCGCCTTCAACGTCTTCTGTCTCAACACCTCGCCTCTATGCCTCGGTGATGTGAGCTTCTCTAGTTTCTTTCTTTTTCTCTGGACATTCGTAAGACTTGTGCCCATTCTTTCCACATGTGAAGCATGTAATTACTCCACCTCTTCCTCTCCCTCTACCTCTAGTACGAGGAAAAGTGTTGTTGTCAGCATAATATCCTCTCTGCTCAGTATGATGTCCTCTCTGTTCAGCATATCGCCCTCGCTGTGAGCTTCCACCTCTCTCTGTCCGAGTCCGAGGTTTCTTCCAGTCGTCCCTGGGCTTTTGGGTTCTTTCCTGGGCAACTGATTTGCCTCTGGGATGACTTCTACCTCGGCCTCTTTGAATTTGCTTTTGGCTCATCTTCTCTTCTGCTTTTAAATCCATATGAAAAGCATCCTCCACCGTTTAGATGGTTTCCATGCTCATTTCATCCTGAATCTCATATCTCAGGCCATTCATATACCTGGCCACTTTTTCGTCATTGCTTTCGCGATGACCTGCCCTGATATTCAACCTGTAAAATTCCTCAGTATATTCCTTTATTGACATCAGCTTCTGTCTCAGGTTCTGCATCCTCCTGAATAGAGAAATTTGATAGTCCCTGGGAATGAATTTTGCCTTCGTCTTTGCAATCATCCTGTCCCAGCTCTTAATTTTTTGCTTGCCTTGGCAACGCCTATCCGCTTGTATTTCATCCCACCACAAGGCTGCATGTCCTTTTAATCTTGTGACGGCATGCCTAACTTTCTTGTCCTCTTCGATATCTTCAAAGTCAAAATAGGTGTCTAGAGCTCTAATCCAGTCTAGAAGCTCTTCTACATCCAGATTTCCCTCATAAACTGGAATGTCCATTTTCACCTTTGCACCCATTCTTGCAACAGCTTTAAGTAAGCGCTCATTTGCTGCATCTTCCGCTAGGATTTCTTCTTCTCCATGTCCAACATCATCTTCATTTTCAGACTCACTGATATCTCCTACATCAGTTGTGCGCCTTTGTCTTATCTTTAAGTCCATAACTCTAGCGTGTAAGTTATGCAGATCTCTTTCTACTTCTAGATTCTGCACTTCTCTACCCCTTCCTCTGGGCATCTCCCTTTCCTCTGGATCGAGTGATTGTCTATCTCTTCTTAGCGGCATGGTGAATTCTCTTTCTCTGCTACAGATAGCAAATAATCTTTCTGTGCTCTGATACCACTTGATGTGTATCAGAGTGCTCTTTACCTCTTCCTGCCTGAGATATACAGACAAGAGTCACGCTCTGATACCACTTGATGGCGTCCACCCGGGAACCTACCTCACCAGGTCCCGCTCCTGACCTCCCGGTCTTAAGGATTGTTCAATTTCCTCCCTTGAGCCGGAGTGGCTCCTCTGATTACCACTGGAATCTCCTTCGAAAATTGACCCACAGGTCTTTTCGGCACTTTACAGTCTTTAGGCCGGTCACTGTTCTCTTCGAC
Organism: Picea engelmannii; assembly: GCA_009831015.1. Classification (NCBI taxonomy): domain Eukaryota; kingdom Viridiplantae; phylum Streptophyta; class Pinopsida; order Pinales; family Pinaceae; genus Picea; species Picea engelmannii. The sequence continues at coordinate 112,277 of ML784505.1, forward strand.
GATAGAAGAATAGAGAATCGGGTTTCGGGGTTTTAAAACTCCCAATGTCTCGACCTCCAATATTCCGATGCGCTCCTTTGTTGCCTTAGCCCCCGGGCTATGAGTTTAATCCATGTGACCTCCTCTTATATGAACGCAATCATATACCTTATTGGGATTCGGTGTTTCAAGTGTTGAAATGTAGTAAATCTCTCACCCACGGAATCCCCGATATTCCGATTCATGGATTCCCGATATGACGTCACCAGGACGCCCTTCCACCGTAACCAAAATCAACGACGGTGAACAGTCGCTGAGATCAACGGTTCCAGATCTCCCTCGGGGTTTCACAATTTCAATTGTCGAAATTCTTTGACCTTCGATTTCCCCGATTTCACGAATACCGATTTCTCGATCACTTCGATCTCGACCACGTGTCCTCAAGAATGGACGGTTCTCGTATGCTTCGGGGTTTTCACCCTAGCAATTCCCGATTCCCTTGCTACGATGAGACGACGTCAGCTAGGCCCCACACAGAGCTCTCCTCTTGTAGGGAAATTGGACTTCGCGGTTTCGACTTGCGAGAGTATCCTGTCCTCAGGACCTCCGAAACGTCGATCCCCGGCTCTCTTCGGATTTATGACACGCGTCCCAAGTGATGGACGGTTCAAATTGAACCTCATGCTTCACCACTTTACAAAAACATGAACACTCACTTACCTAAACTCCGATGACCATATCCCCGATCTAGATGACCACACGACATGTGTCCTCCCTGAGATCCTACGACTATGATCCTTTCGCCGTTCTGGGATTCAACAGGTCTCAGATTCTTGTCTTCTGAAGTTCCGAAATGTCGATGGACTCTCGATCCCTGCCACTTGTCCCGACAGATGGACGGCTCTGAACTCGTTGGGATTTTCACGATGGATTTCCACGACTTCTAGTCCACGTGACTCTCGATTTCCTGAACCCTGACGCCTTGATATCCCGACGCCTCTCGGGGTTCTTACTCTGCTCACGAGGGTTTAAACCCTGTGAAAATCCTATAAGATCGGACGGCTGATGGGTAACTGATCAACGATCCAACGACTCACAACCCCTAGAGCTTGAACTCCGAATGCGGCCATAACCTCCTCACTTCTTTGGTAGATCCAATGGCTGGCGGGATTTTGCAAATCTTCTCCACAAGATCCTAACCGTCGATCTCTTCCTCTTTGATGTTTTCTACGGGGTGAACCCAGTATTCGTCTGTGAAAACTAGTCCTCCTGCGTGTAACTTTGCAGCGCCTGTTCAAACACTCCACGACACAGACTCCCTGTGCTTCTCTTCGACGAGCTTGGAAGCCTTGTCCTTCTTGAGCTTCACACAATTCTGAGTCTTCGAGAAGACCCTTGCGCGCACTCCTTGCGGCAATCCTCGAACACTTCCAAGTGTTGAGTTCTTTCGACTCTGCGCACACCTGCAGCAACAGTCCTTCAATGCTTCGCTCAGATTCACAACTGAGACTTTCCTTAGCCCGTGTACTCCTTGCACGGCTCCTATAACCTAATTTCACTTCTGGGTGAATGAGAACAAGAGTTAAACTATCTGAGCCTTCTGTCAACGCACTCCTTGCGGACGACTTCAACTGCACTCCTTGCAGGAATCCTTGCTCAGATAGAGAAACAATTGAAACTCATTTCTTCTACTTCCTTTCTCAGATTTCAAACACCCAGCAAGAAATCATTCATACATAGCATGTAAAAAAAATGCATAACAGGAAGTAAATACTCATTATCATAGCATTTAGCATACATACACAGAGAACAAACACAACGCCATGAACTTGAATCAACTTCTTATATTAATCCAAATAACTATACATGGGTGTTTCTACACAGCTCTTTGTTTCTCTTCTATGCTCCAATGCTTCTAACTATGTTACAATGCACAATGAGGGTGTCTATATCCCGTTTCCCTCTTGCGCTCTCAAACAACCTAATCTAGAATTAAATTTCTATCTACCTGCATTAACTAATATAAATGCCTCCATCTACTTCAGACGAGAGTGGGGCACTCAAGGTCTGATTACATTATACCAAGGCGCCTTCATTAAATGATCTCATTTATATTTGGTGCATCAACTTCAAGGGAAAATTCAAAAATTTGGCTGGGTCTGCCCAGCTGTCCTTTGTCTTCCACGCTGGCTCGATTGATGTGAGGGATGATCCTGCATCAGAATTGTACCCTGGACATACCAAAGTATCCTTTTAGTTTCTTTCCAATGACTTTCATGGGTTTTTTTCATATACCGAGCAATAACACCAACAAAAAATGAAATATCAGGATGGGTATGAGTCAAACATAAGAGGCTACCAACTACCTTATGATACAAAGTGGCATCAACTTCAAGAGAAGTACACGTAGTAACAAGTTTGACTCCAAACTAGAAGGGAGAAGGGGTTGGTTTAGAATCATCCATGTGAAAGTGACAAAGAAGGTCACAAGCACACTTATACTAGGAAAGAAATATTCCTTCCCCGGTTTGTAATACTTGGAGGCCAAGGAAATAATGCAAATAGCCTAAGTATGCCGTTTCAAATTTATGTTTAAGGATGGATTCCACATGGGTTAAAAACTTAGGGTCACTTCCAGTGAGGATAAGGTCATCACCATAAAGAACAAGGATTATGAGATGGCTTCCTCTTTTCTTGGTATAGAAATTAGGGTTAGAATGACATCTAGAAAAGTCAATGTCAAGAAGAAAGATTTCCATTTTGGCATACCAAGCTTGAGGAGCTTGCTTAATAACATAAAGTGATTTCTTAAGGCGACAAACAAGAAGGTTGTTACATGTAAATTTATCCTTGAAAATCCCCATGAAATAAGGTGGATTTAACGTCCATTTGATGGACCTCCCATTGTTACACATCAAATTTCCACACTTGTATAATGTGTCACACGTGGCGCAAACATCACGTTCTAAGTGTCGAAAATGTCGCATGTGGTACAAATGTCACATCATAAGTGTCGCACCCAAATTGTCACAAGTGTCGTAACATGCCTCATACACTTTTGGTAAGTGTCACAACTCAATTGACACCATGAAAAAAATTGTCACAACCCCTAAATCATGTTGGAAGGAAAAGCCCCATCATTTGGCAGTCGAAACATACTTTTTCACCTGGGATTTTGACCATCTTTGAGCATTTAAGAAGACTGGCACTCCCCTGCCCATGCTTAGGGAGCACCAATGCTCCCTATTCCATGCTAGGGGGGCACCATGGTGCTCTTTCTTCAGCTTTAAGGGGGCTCCATTGTTGGTTGGTGGAAATCATGGTGAATCCCACCTTCTTCTAAGGAACAACTTTGAAAGGCTGGGGTTTTTTTGGCACGAATCCTACTCTATAGCTCTATCTAAGGAAATAATCATAACTTATGGAGCCATATCCTAAACCTATTCCAAAAGTACTCAAGGTGGTTGAGCTTCTCAAATCCTATAGATTGGAGGCATTTCCATGGTGAAAAGTGGGGAAGAAATCAATGAAGTGTCATCATTTTGATCTTGATTATTCATGCAAGGGTTGGACGGGGAGAGATTGGAGAGGTTGTTGCAACATCAATCATGGTCTGTAAGTATATTATTATTGGTTCTCATTCAATATATACTTGTCCTATTTCCTTCAATTTTATTTCTTGTTACATTTTCCATTCTACTATGGCTCTAATATTCATAGATAGACGTGTCTTATCTAATCAATTAGAGTAGGAGATAATTTTTTCTATTTGTTGTCTATTGTAGATCTTAGTTTGTGCTAGGGAGTTTGAGGATCAAGCTCCAGGATTAGAAGAAGCGAGGAAAAACATCAAAAAGTTACATCATATCCTTTCTCTCCTTCTCATTTTGACTGTTTTAGATGAGTTTAAAGGGATGCTAGTGTCCACTTGTACTCTTTCTGTCTTGGTATAGGGTTCTAGCAATCCAAGGGAAGTTTCACCTGTCTCCAGGGGGAACATTCCATAACAGAAAATGGTGACTCCACTCGGGAATGACTTTGACTAGTCTCCACTTGGTTCATTTGGAAGCCTTTGCTTATCATTAGATCTTGTTTTATGTTGAAATCTGAAGTAATTCCTCTTCCCTCTTATTTATTGGAAGCTTGACAAAACCATTGTTTTAGTTTTCCTGAGTTTTTATCCCTTTCATCACTTTTTTCAAATTTTTCCAGAATTGGCCCTCCTCTGCAATGGGTACTAGGGAGGTACTATTTGCATGGCAGTCCCCCAGATATATATAGAGAGCACCACTCCACTCTATCTCTCTGAAGACATGAGCACCACCCTCTCTTTTTGTGAGAATATTAAGGTTTTTCCAAGTTCTTCTCAACCTGTTGATCAAAGGTTTTAACCTATGAGCCCTCAAATTGTTTTTTGGCTCTGTTTGGTTCAAGTAAATGTTGTACATATTTATTGGGTTTTCAAACTCCTTCTATATTGTGAGATTGGTTTATTTTACCTTTCATTGGTTTAGTCATTGTTTCACAAGATCATATGTTATCTGAATGATTGGAAGAGTCTACAAGGGCTTGTTGTTCATTGATTTTTTTATCAGTCTTGATTTGATTGAAGGAACTGGAACTCGATTGCTTACCACAAGCTAGATTTTATATTGTTTCTTACTGCTTTTTTTTCAAAGATTGTTAAGTGTGGTTTTCTTGATTTCCTGATATCTTTTTGAGTAAGTTTGATTTTCTTTGATTTCTTTTATGAGTATCTTTGTTTGGATAATATTTTTCTTCCTATTCTATGCCTTTTTAGTTGCGAAATATTTCATTATTATTGAAAGAAAGAAACATTAGAAGAACATAATTTCTTGCATCTAAAAAACAAACAAAGGAAATTTGAAGAAATTTGTATTCATTGGTTTTGGAAACTTGAAAGATTTTCTTTTGGTAGTTTGGAAAATGTGTGGATTCTTGTTGGGAAAAAAATTGCATTAAGTGTTGCATTCTTTTGAGTGTTTGTTAGTGATATAAAAAAAGAAAGAAACTCCTCTCCTTCCCATAACTAGAAGTTCACTGAAAAATAACAATTGCATCTCATTCTTTTTTCTTTTTTTTTTTGGAGTCGAGTCTCAAAAAAATCATTAGTTTCACGACCATTCTCCCTTGAGTAACGAACAACCAAAAAATAAAACACTAATTAAAAGTGATCTATAAAATTTTCTTTTTAGGGCATGTGCACCAACATTAGACTAGGGATAGATATTTGGAATAGGATGTGAGGTTAACTCTCCAAATAATTAAAGACAAACATGGAATCTTGAGATAGGGAGAGAAAATCCAATTTTCGTATAAGATAGCCGAGATCCCTGTCTCACACAGGGGTTAAACGTAAGGTCGTGTGGGGGAGAGAAAAAAATATTACCCCTTTGAGGCTTAACCAATAGTATAAGAACGATCGTATACTAGGGGTTCTTCTTGAGAATCGACTGTTTTCATTTGGTCTCAGAGCTTCATGAATCTTGAATCCGTTCGAGGTCCTCAGGAGTTTACTGGTCCATTTGTCTTCATTTATTTTTAAGGGTTTCAGACTTGATATGATGCCCATACGTTTGGACCCATCGGTTGACTGTACCCATTCGGACGATGATAATGAAGGGGAGTCTTTGATGTTCATGAGTCAGACGTTGGTCAAAATCACTTGGGATCCTTAGAGGGTAACACATGAATAGACCATGGGAGAACTTGCACCAAGGTGTAATTCCATTAAGCAGGTCTCCAATGTAACTAATCCACTCACTCAATCCTATCCCCTGCTCACTTTTTTCCCGCAATGTTGGATTTCATCACCAACTAGTAAGTTCATTGTGAGCATTTATTGGTTTGCTTGTTCATCTTTTAGATTTTTAGCGATTGATGTTTATTCTCCCTAGTTGTCCTTAAGATTGGTATTGTGGCTGAAAAAGGTCTTTGTCGATCACGTAGGATGCAAGGGTTGCCTTTGGAAGGATATAAAATCTCACTTCCTAATTCGTCTAAAGACGCTTCTCGTGGAGAAGTTGTTGAAGAAGAAAAATATTCTGACACTGGCAATGTTGCCATGCCTTTGATTGAACACCCTAAGGGAGTAATTGTAATATTTTAGGTTTTGTCCCTCCTGTAAACCCACCATTGACCAACCCTCTTGACCCACTTCTTGTCCCAGTATATTTTTTAGGAAATATCATATCTGAAGATTATCCTAGATTACCATCAAGGGCATTTTAAATAGTTGATATGGAATCAGAACAACCCAACATGAGTGAAGAGTATACAATCCCTGTCCGCATTACCGAAATGGTAGATCCAAGTCAAACTCTTATTCTTCCTGTGTGGATAACTCCATTGGGACATGATGTTTTTGAAAGATTCAATTTGAATAGACTAATTCTTTCATCTCCACATACATCTACCACTACTAGTGTAGATGCAGAACCATCGAGTCATTTCCTTGGTCATCCTGTAGGACCAAAACTTAATACTTCTACCACTTCAGGTCAAACATCGATTGATACAAGTCTTGTCCTTCCTAGTCATTTACAAAGCACTATGAAGGTTACACCAATGATTCCTATTCAAGCAACAATTTCATTCACACCACAAAATCCTGTTAGGACACATTCCCATCTTAGAGTGAAAAACCCTGTCTTAACACAAGTCCCGACTGGGGGAAAAATCCCTACTGGGGGGAAATCCTCCATTAGTGGACAAGTCCTTACTGGGGGGTAACCCTAATTCAGTGGACAATTTCCTTCAGGGGGGAAACCCTCATTTAGTTGACAAGTCTCGATTGTTACCCAACCTATGGCAAGGGGAAAGTTCCAAGTCCTTTTGTTGGAAACCCACAATAAACCCAGGGACCACCTCAGGGAGGATATTTTAGTCCACCACCTCAAGGAAGATGTTTTAATCCAACCCCACAAGGAGGATATTTAAATCCTAACTCTTTACGACTGTACTTTGGAAAACCATTCCCAGGTGTACAGAATCCCACTTGGGGTCCCCAAAGTTAATCATTTTTTCCTCCAAAGGGCCAAACTAGTTATCCTCCTTAGGGTAAAACTAGTTATCCTCCCCTAGGTCACATTGCCTATCCTCCTCAAGGTCCAACTGGTTATCCTCCTCAGGGTCAAACTAGTTATATTTCTCAGGGTCAAATTGGTTTTCCTTCATCTTTTTCCCAAGTCCCTCAACAAACGAATCCTTCTTTTGTTGGCCAAAATCCTCAACAACCATATATGGGAGGACCTTATGTATACAACTTCCAACAACAACCAATTTATGGTCCTACTAGTGTTCCCATGTCTCACTAGTATCATCCTCAAAGTAACCAACAAATAACTTTTCTGGCTACTTTAGATTTCCCAGATCTATTGAGGTTAATGAATGCTCCCATATTGCATTCTCCTTTCTGGATAGTAATTCCTACCAAGTTACCATCGGATATCCCAAAGTTTGATGGTAAACCTAGAGAATATATGAATAACCATGTCATGCCATTTCATCTTTGGTGTTCATCAAACTCATTGATGGATTACTCTATTCCACTACGCCTTTTCCAATGTACTCTTACAGGATCTGCAACAAAATGGTATATTGAATTACAACATGGATCTTTTCAAGATTTCAATTCGCTTGCAATGGATTTCCTCACCCATTTTCAGCTGCCAATTAGATACGAAACTAGAAAAAAAAATTGACCTCCCTTCATCAGACCAAATCCATACACATTTCTGATCATATTCATGAGTGGATATTGTTGGAAGATTGGTTGTTGTCATTGATGTCAACCTTAGTCATGGGTTTTGGACCGAAAGATTGATGAAGGTATTTGGACATGAAGGAAAATGCACATGAAGATACAACACCCATGGATGGATAGTATACATCATGTTGTTTCCAGTGGTATGTGGCAAGTCACGTGGATCCTCATGGTTGAGGAGAAATGAATTTTTGAAGATGACAAAGTGAATTGAAGAAGGAAGTACATGTAGGCCCTGAAGATAATTAAAGAAAAGAATTACAAAATAAGAAAGTGTCTGGTCGACCCTAATGTTAAAAGGAAGTGATATAAATGGTATAAATAAACATCATTATACATTTATTTTATACAAGTCAAATTTCAGAGGTAATAAGAAGAAAAGAAGGTCGGATTTCAAGGGAGGATGAAGTCTTTTGGTGATGTGTTCTAAGGTATGTTATTTTTAGGTCATCTTACCATTTTTTCTATAACTTTTTTTATATAACGATTCAGATGGTGAAATCGATATGGTATTCAGAAGACATATCAAGGTACCTTTGGTAAAAATTTCAGCTCTTGATTCATTATAATTATGGAGATACACTCTGTGGAAGATAGGGTTTGTGACCAGTCCTGAAGCTAGTCAATAAACAGGTGTTCCGGGTAAAATAGTCATAAATTCTTCATACATAATCCAAATGAAGTTGGACCACTTCCATTGGAAAGAGTACGGACTTTACTTTCTTGTGTGTAAATTTCAGAATCAGATGTTAAATATTGAGCGCAGGGCATGCTGTACAAGTTGGGTCTTTTGAATAGACCAGAATTGAATAAAGTCTACCATTCTTTCTATAACCTCTTTTTGGGGAGGTTTCAAGGAGTGAAAATTGGAGGCGTTTCAGAGAATACATTGAGTAATATTATCTACAGTATCAGAGTACTCCAATAATTGAAGAATTGCAGAAATTGAAGAAGTCTCAGGAAGCATTATCAGGTTCTATGTGATGATTGGTTGATGGTGATGATTTAATGTAAAG
>ML784505.1:123825-200160 GCA_009831015.1 Picea engelmannii
TAGACCAGAATTGAATAAAGTCTACCATTCTTTCTATAACCTCTTTTTGGGGAGGATTCAAGGAGTGAAAATTGGAGGAGTTCCAGAGAATACATTGAGTAATATTATCTATAGGATCAGAGTACTCCAAGAATTGAAGAATTGTAGAAATTGAAGAAGTCTCAGCAAGCATTATCAGGTTCTATGTGATGATTGGTTGATGGTGATGATTTAATGTAAAGTTTTATTATCTCTCATATATTGTTGGGTGGAAGGAAGGGGAAAGGATGGAGAGTTAAACTCTCTCTTGATATTGGAGGATTGTATCTTCCTCTTGGAGGTTTATCCCTCCCTTTACATTTGGAAGCTGTAGCTACCTTTGGAAGTCATTACTTCCCTTGAACAATAACTATTGATTATTTCTCATATATTGTGCATGGTGTATTGTGGTGTATTGGTGTAACTCTTATACTATTGTTTATTGCTCATTGGATATAGTTGAATGGTTTAAGTATAAGTTGAAAAAGGTTTTAAATTGTACTTGATAATGATTCACCCCCCTCTCAATATCAACAGATATGACAACGATGGTTGATCAAAGCTACCATCCTAGACCATTTGTTGGCATAATTGTTCACATAATCTCTATTACCACCTATTTCTCATGACGTGGTGATGGGAGGTGTACTTACATAAGAGGAAGCTATTGCTCCCTCCCAATATTTGGATTTGGTTTATTCCCAATCTAGTACTTTATACGATTTAATTCCAAATGCTCCCCGTAGGTCAACCGATCCATCCAAACCATCATCTTCCGCTCATTCTAACGACATTATAAGTTTTGTCAAAACTCAACCTACCTAACAGTCAACTGGGACTACAAATCATTTAGTATCTACCCTAACTATGATGCAAGATTTAATTCCTCCCCAACTAAAATATCTGAAGTGAATGCAGTTCAATCTGCTTCATCACTGCAATCTGGAGGGAAAAAAAGAGTAACAATAAGTCAAAGAAAAATAATAATCAAATAGAAAATCCAAAAACACAAACATAACCACCTACTTCTAAAAAGAAACAACAATGGAAACCAAAATTTCCCTATCTCATATCTGCCGAAGATCATTACACAAGAGACTGTCCTCATCGCGAAGAAGTATCAAAATTCATCAAAGGAAATTCCCAAACCATTGTTTTGACAAATCTCTTTCCGAAGTAGTAGTCAATGGTTGCACAAAATCCTACACCTCCACAAGGAGGGAACCTGTGTCATCCTCCTAAAGAGGATTCTTCCTCAAGTGCACATATTTACATGTTCAATCGTGTAGATTTGACCACTAGGACAAAAACATATGACACACCTCTAGGGAAAATAGGTAAAGAAAGTATAACTAATGGAACCGTGGCTGATCCACCTTCCAATTCTGATACCCCTCCATCTGTACCTCTCCAGATTGAGAAACCAAATTTTGACTCTATATTACATCCTCCCAAGAGTACCATTCAAAATTTCACCTTTAATCCCAACTCTCGTGTTTCCCAGAACTACAACATTGTTGAAGATATAGCCTAAGCACCTTATGCAATGTTGGCACTCAAAGTTCTATAAAACTACCCTAATCAACGTAGGACTCTCTTGGCGGCCATTAGAGATGTAGATCCCGAGTCATCCAATACTATCACCTTTAACCTGGACGATTACAAATCAAGGCTCTCTCAGCAACTTGTGTTTCAAATCGAAGTTGTTTTTCACAATCAACATATTCATCACACTATATTGGATGAAGGAGAATCAACCTCTGTCATGTCCTTAGCCTGCTAGAAAAGTATTAAATCACTAGGTCTTAATCAATCTCCTACCATTTTGAAAACCTTAAATGAATGAGGTTTTAGACAACATGGAAAGTTGCAATCTTTAGGCGTTCAACTTGGGGAAAAAATATTTCCAACGATCTGGAAGTAATGGACACTCCTTTAGATTATAATTTTCTACTTGGAAGAAGCTGGTTTTACACTATGACTATTGTGGCATCTTCAGTTTTTTGATGTGTCCAGTTTCCTCATCAAGGAAAAATAGTTACCATCGATCAGTTATATTATTGTACACCTGATTCTCACAACCAAACTACCAACAATATCCTATTTTTGGGGAGTCATAAATTACTTACGAGAGTGTAGGGGTGGGTCTACTTAAATATTCTTCACTCATGGAGACTTTCCCCGCACCTGTACCTAAAACTTCACAACATATCGCAATGATAAATATGATTTCAACCAGGGTACATCAATCCCTCAAATCATCTGATCCTTGGATCGTGCCTAGTCCATTAGAGTTTGATACACTAGGTGACACTATGCCACTTAGTCCAACAAAGGCCAAATATGATTCCATTTAATATGCCTCTCCTTCACTCGACGACCAACATATGGTGGCGCCAATTCTTATTCATTACCATATTGGTTGAATTCCTTATCATCGACCTTTGATTACATCCTATGGATGTTTCCATCCAATGAATCCATAATGGAAATGCTTAGTATCTGAGAGTCACCTTGGGATGATAGTCACCATCGCTTATCCTTCCTTCCAAATTTGGATGAAATCAAGGAAAATATTCAATCTATTTTTCCATATGATATTGTCGATAATCCTCAATCTCCAATACTTACTCCTATATCCGAGGGAAATTTAGAAAATTTTTTGCAAACCATTAGCGTAGACATATCATAAAAAGAGGGTGTCATAGAAAACATACAATTAGGCATGAACTGTTCGACTAAATAAATTCAATACTACATCTCCTTATTTAAAGAATTCCATGATGATTTTTCCTCGAGCTATGAAGAAATTCTAGGGATCGATCCTTCAATCGTTCTGCATGAAATTAAAACTTACCCTGAAGCTAAACATGTATGACAAAAACTTCGTCCTGTCCATCCTAGGAAAACTGTGACAATCAAGACAAAAGTAGAAAAATTATTGAAATCTGGTTTCATTTACCCCGTACCTATGACCGAATGGGTTTCTAACATCATTCCAATCACAAAGAAACAAGGGACAATTCGAGTTTGTGTTGACTATAGGGATCTCAATAAGGCTTGTCTGAAAGACAATTAACCTACACCCTTCATCAACCAAATTATTGATAATTATGTCGAAAGTGTACCTCTTTTATGGATGGCTTCTCAAGCTATAACTAGATAGATATTTTGTTGGTTGATCAACATAAGACAACCTTCATCTTCCCATGGGGAAACTTTGCCTATTGTAAGTTACCCTTTGGCCTTAAAAATGTTGGAGCCACTTTTCAGTGGGCTATGTTGTACGCTTTCCATGATATCAAGCATATTATTGAGCCATACCTCGATGACTTTCCATCTCATTCAGCTCATCGAAAAGATCATATTAATCATTTCAGAGCGATTTTTATTAGATGTCGGCATTATAACATACGCTTGAATCACCACAAATGTATTTTTTCTGTCAAATCAGGGAGGCTCCTAGGTTTCGTTGTATCCAAAGATGGGATTAGGGTGGATCCTTTAAAAGTGAAATCTATTTTTGCTTTACCCCCTCCTGAGCCAAATGGATCTTGAAAGGCTCAAAAATAAAATTTCTTAAATTCTCAAGAAAATGACATGATTGTAAATTTATTGTTTTAAGCTTTCCGACGGTGCAAATAGATTGAAAAACAGAGTCTACATGCAAAATTTATCGCAATCTGAAGTTTGAGTCAAATAGGTAAAAAGTCAATTAGTCAAGGGACACATGGCATCTTCAGCATGTGAAACGTGGAAGCTTCTAAATTAGACAAGTGGAAGCCATCAGGTGATGACATGTGGTATCACTAGGTCATGACAAGTGGCAAGGGTTCATGATGACAAGTGTCAAAGTTTTGATAGTCCATGTGCCAAAAGATTGGCCAATCATGGGCTGACACATGGTCCAATCCAAGGGTGACACATGTCACCATGGTCAAGGAATTAAAAAGGTAAAATTTATATTGTTGGACTTGGAATCCATGGGATTCGATCCCATGACCTGCCTCTTCAAATGACTTAAGCACTATGAGCTAGCCACAAAGGGCGAATTACTACTTTAGAGAAAAAACCCACTTTTCATAAATTTGAACTTAAGCACCTTTTCTAGCTAAGGGAGGTGTGCCCCTTAGAACTAGGCCAAATGGCCCTCATATGACCATAGAAGGGGGGCGTGCACCCTAACTGGGGGCTTAAGAAGAGTTTTTTCCAAATTTTGGGTTTAGACCTTATTTTAGTGGATTTTTAGATGATTTTTAGTGATTTTTGAGGAGTTTTGGCCCTCTAAAGGGGATCTGAGACCAATCTGAGGCCATAAAGTTGGGGGGACGTTGAATTTCGACCCCCACATATAAACCATATGTTTTTGAAAGTTCAAACAAGTTCAGAACAGGAGAAATGTTGTAGAATTGTGAAGCCAAAGACATTTTTATGCAAGGAAGCCATTGAGGAGGGGAACTTTGCAGGCCAATTCCAGGAGCTACGCTCAACCGTTTTCAGTTTCGTCAGTTGTGTTGGGTTCATGAGGTCAAGAAGAACACATCCAAGCTAGTTTGTAATCCATTTGACACTTTTCTGATGTACTTTTGGAGCATTGAAGATAAATAAGAAAGCCTCGCCCACTAAGACAAAGGCCCAAAGACGTAGGCGATATTGCCGAACTCCGTTAACAAATTTGTTGTTATGGTTTGCTGATTCTTTGTGCTTAATTTCAGATATGCATATCTTATTATGGCTGCCATATTATATAATTAAATTCTTCCTCTTTATTCAATTCTTAAATGGTTAATGAACTCATGCTTTAAAATTTAACCATAGGCATCAAAAGATCTTTTTGGATCAAGTGGTATTAGAGTAGGTTTATGATTTGTTTTTGAGTTTGCATGATTACTAGGGAAAAGATGAATCGTGGTGAAGACAAGCTTGTTGAAGAGAATCCTGATATTGGATCGAGAAAGATGATTTATCAAAGTGAGAAGATGGCATCAGAAGAGGGACTTTCTCATACTGAGATAGAGTTTCAAAATAATTTCTTCACCATGTCGGAGATGGTAAAGGTTTTATATGATGATTACTTGGAGGGGAAGAGATCGATTCTAGGTGAATATTCAAAATCCAAAAGTGAAGAAGGAGAGGATCCTCCTAAACCTCTTCCTTCACCTCCTTCTTCTCCATCAACTTCTTCTTCTTCAAGTACAAGTTCCAAATCTACCGCAAGAAAACATTCCTATAAACATAAACACGATATGCATTTACTTAAGCTTGATGTGAATTTTGAATTACCCATGGATTATGGTGAAGTCAATGCAAAGAGGATTGATAACTGGGTCATACAGATGGAATTTTATTGCAATGTGTAACAAATCAAAGATGAGGCAACTCAAATCAAATTGGCATCACTTCGACTTGCAGGCACAACACTCATCTGGTGGCAAAGCAAGTTGCAAAATGGCAAGCAACAAATGGGTAATGTATTTTCGTCATGGAAAGTGTTTTTTTCTGTACTTAAAAATAAATTTTATCCTTTGGGTTATAAAGAGAAGGCTTTAATTGAATGGCAAGGTCATAAACTAAGAAAGGGACAAACAGTGCAAGAATACATAGATGAATTTCGTAAGATGGCATTGATGTTAGATATTCCTTTACATACCCAAGAAAATCTTATGAAGTATATAGGAGGTTTTCCTGCACATATTCAAAACACTATATTTATGTTTGGACCTACTAATATTGATGAGGTTTCTATTCAAGAAACATACATTGAGGTAGGGAAAACAAAAGTTGGTGTATCAGGGGAATCATCTTCAAGAAAAGAGGACAAAAGGAAGGGGAATGGAAAGAAAGAAAATTCAGTGACAAGAAGGGAAGATAATCTCTCTTGCAATAATTGCAAGAAAGAAGGGCATGATGATGGCCATTGCTGGCAATTGCATCCTGAGAAGAGACCATAGTGGTTCAAAGAAAGGAAAGGAGGCAAACAGTTACAACAACAACACGACCAACTGACTTGGGATTAGATTCGGGTGATGAGTCTAAAATCATAGCGGTTGGTTTGATAGGTAAAATTGGTGATGGATATGATTCTAGAAGTAAATTGTTTCACATAAGGGTTATAATGAAGCATACTAAGGTCGATACATTGATAGATAATGGATCTCAATCTAACTTGATTGTATAGGAAGTGGTTATACAATTGGGATTAAACACTCCTATGCATCATAAAACTTACTCACTTAAATGGATAAGAAACAATCATAAATTGCACATAACAAAGAATTGCACTTTAAAGTTTCTGCCTCCCTGTCCTGGATCTAGAAATATGATCCTTAACATTCACTAAGAACCCTGCGCACCAATTAAATATATTTGGTTAAAGGAATTCAACTGCATACCCTATTTTAGATTTGGAAGTTAGATGAGGACATATCTTCCTGACATTTTGGTAATAGTGAATAGGATGGCTCGTAAATAAAGGTCTCTTATGTCCTTCATTGCAATCCTACCAATTTCCTTGTTGGATCCCTACCTACAATATTGTCCAAGGTAATCATCAGTCTGAAATGATGTAGTTCGATGGACGAACAAGATGATGGGTGCCCCCCACTTGGAGAGCCCTGTCAGAAAGTATACATCCTTGATATCTGTCTCTAGAGAATGATATCCTACTCAGAAAACCTATTCAGTTGCATCCCATAGCCTTATCAGGTGCTCAAGGAGAAGCACCTCCTTCCTCATGATTTTTAGCTTGAAAATTTTAAACAAGCCACAAGTTCAAAGCTCTACCCTTGTTTGAGGGTCATGCAAAGAAGCCATATCATCATTTCTGTGCTCTCTTTCTTTCCACTCCAACATATTCACTATTAAAAAACTATTAAACATCATTAAACTTCATTAGTCAAGATATCAAGTCAAAGGAGTTCTTTCTCATGGGTAAAAACAAGCAAGATTTTTTTTTGTTTTTCACTTGGATCCCCCCTGTAGGCCATTTCAAAGGGCCAATGTGCCCTCTACAAGAGTATCAAGGTGCCAATATCTAACTTCGTGCCCCCCCATTGTATTAAGCGAGCGTCGATCTTGTAGGGTTCCATGGAGGCTCCAAAGAGGCCCATTAAAGTTTGAATAATGCATGCAAATCAAAATGAAAGCATGGAAATGATCAGATCACCAACCTGGTTTAGAAAAAATGAAGAAATATGGCCTGGAGCTCCCACAAACGATGATGGAAGAAACTGCACCAAATTGGAAAAAACTCCAAGTGAAATAGGCAAGTGAGAACAAGAGGTAAAATTAACTAGATTTTTCACCAAATGACCTTTTAACCACTTGAAAACTAGTTAATTCTTATCCTTTTTCACATTAGTATTTCATCTTATTTGATTTTTTTGTAGTTTCCATTAATATTTAAGGAGTCCCTGACACTTTTTCTCCCATAATGGCTTGTTAATGCAAGGAAATAGGAAGCATAAATTTTTGAAGACCTTGAGCATACTTCGTCGTCTTTTAAGCTCGTTAAAACATGAAGAGGTTTATGTCGGAAAATATTTTAACCCTTTTTGGTCCCATCAGTCTAACTACGAAAAATGAATACTATGACTTTATTTGGTTAGAAGAGTTCTCCTTCACGTTGATTTATGCTTTTTTAGGTCTAGGAGACTAAAAATACAAAAAATAACATGAAAAACCACCAAGTTTTCCTTCTTTGGACTCGTAAAACCATACATTGAAGGGCCCATATGGAAACGAACCCTTACTTCTTCTAGTTCATTAAAATTAGGAAGAGTAACTTACCAAAGGTGAGTTATGTCAAGCACCTGTTATCCCACTTGAACTCGTTAAACAAGAAAGAGGTATGCATCTATTTGGATGGGGGAAAAAATGAAGGAAGTGGGTCAAGTGTCTTGAAACCTTTAAGGCATCTTTCATTGTCTCCCTTGAACATGGGACTTGTTTACATATGGCCTCACAATTGGTCAATTCACTCACCTCTAATTCATAACAATCCCATGAGTTTTGTTACTCCTTCGACTCACCTGAAGAGTGCCTCGGTGATCGTCACACTATGTTTTAATCCATTTCTCAAACAAGTCAAAGCTATTGTGTCGTGCCTCATAAATGTTGAAGGGAATTTTTTCATTTTAGACCAACCATATTCATTATTACTAGTTTCCATTCCCATGTTAGTCCATATTCATTGAATCCACCATCCCATATCACTTTCCTATGATAGTTTCATGTCGATGGTGGGGGATACAGCAAGGCCCTCCCTCAATGAGTCTTTTCCTATTGAATTCAACACATTATTTGGGAATTAGACTTAGAAACACATTAGTACCTTGGAACTTGCATGCCTCAATGACATGCCTCCTCGCTTTCGACAATGGGTTTACATCATGACCCTTGATCGATTGATTCCATGGATGCTCGACTTCAACTCATTATTCACATTCATTGGAATGTACTATAGGTAGCTTGGGATTCATTAACATCATTGGTGATTTCCCTCACGCTTGTTAACAATATACATCAATGACCGGTAATCAAGTGGTTTCTACCATGTTTGACATTAAATCATCTTTTCACATGGATAGAATCATATAGTTTTGGGATTGGGATGAAGACCTTGGGTTGAGTAATCATCATGTTCTATCATTTTCCCAGGTTGCGATGGATATATTTGACTGATATAAATACTATTACATAGATCCACTTTGTATTGGTTCATGGCTATGTTCTTGTCATATCATAGCTCCACTGTGTATTATTTCGTGGGTGCGATCATGTCATGTCATGGAGGAATGGATCAAAATTGTATCTTTAGTGGCCATCTTCATATTCGATATCATTATGGATCCATAATGTATTGGTCGGTGACCATGCTTTGAGACATTTATATTCTGAGCATAGGTATTCCTGCCTCGAGAATGAAACATATATTAATAATGTTTGATGATTGTTTTAAGCTTCTACCAAGTTCTCCAACTCCATCACCCTTGCATTGAAGAATCTATAAAGTGTTTTGGCCATAAATTTCCTCTTCTGACTTCACATTTTGGGGGGAAATATGTCAAACGTCAAATTTCCACACTTGTATAATGTGTCGCACGTGGCACAAATGTCATGTTATAAGTGTTGCATGTGGATAAAACATCACGTAATAAGCATCTCAAGTATTGTACCCAAATTGTCACAAATGTCGTAAGTGTCGTAACATGCCTCATACACTTTTTGTAAGAGTCGCAACTCAATCGACACCATGAAAAAACTTGTCACAACCCCTAAATCATGTCGAAAGTAAAATCCCAATCATTTGGCAGTCAAAACATACTTTTTCACTTGGGATTTTGACCATATTTGGGAATTTAAGAAGACTGGTGCTCCTCTTCCCATTCTTAGTGAGCATCGGTTCTCCCAATGTTATGTTAGAGGGGTTCCATGTATCTTTGTCTTCAACTTTAAGGGAGTTCCATTATTGGTTAGAGGAAATCATGGTGAATCCCACCTTCTTCTAAGGAATAACTATGAAAGGTTGGGGTTTGTTTGGATTGAATCCTACTCCATAGATCTATCTAAGGAAAGAATCATAACCTATGGATCCATATCCTCAACCTATTCCAAAAATATTCAAGGTGGTTGAGTGTCTCAAAGCCTATAAATTGGAGGCATTTCCATGGTGAAAAGGGGGAAATAAATCAGTGAAATATCATCATTTGGTCTTGATTCATTCATGCAAGGGTTGGAAGATGATATCCTAGAGAGGTTGCTACAACATCAATCGTGTTTTCTAAGTATATTCTTATTGGTTCTCATTCAATATATACTTGCCCTATTTCCTTCAAGTTTATTTCTTGTTACATTTGCTTGTCTACTATTGCTCTAATGTTCGTAGATAGACTTGTCTTATTTAATCAACTAGAGTAGGAGATAGTTGTGTCTCTTTTCTATCTATTGAATATATCAGTTTTCACCAGGGAGTTTGAGGATCAAGCTCCAGGATTGGAAGCAACGAGGATAAACATTGAAAAAGATACATCATATCCTTTCTCTCCTTCTCGTTTTGATTTTTTTAGATGAGTTTAAAGGGATGTTAGTGTCCAATTGTACACTTTCTACATTGGTATAGGGGTCTAGAAATTCAAGGAAAGTTTCACCCATCCATAGGGGGGACATTCTGTAACACCCATTTATATGAGGCAACAAGGGATAAAACAAGGCAGATGGAATTCATTTTGTCTATGGGGGAAAATATTTCATTATAGTTAATGCCTTCAAATTGAGAGAATCCTTTGGATACTAACTGGGCCTTGTGTCTTTCAACACTTCCATATAATGCATACTTAGTTCTATACACCCATTTACACCTAACAATATTTCTTCCTTTTGCGTGAGGTATAAGATCCCAAGTAGCATTCACCATTAAAGAGTGACACTCTTCATTCATTGTTGTGTCCCAATCTAGATGGCCAAAGATTCTGCAAATTTTTATGGATCATGAGTCTCTGAAACTTGAGCCAAAAGAGAAGAGGCACATTGGAACTATGAACATGTCCAACGCTAATATGAAGGATCACTGAAAATATTACTAATTTCTTCTCATTTTGAATGGACCCGTTTGGGAAGCAATGGTGTTGGCGCAGGTTCATTTTCAATGGACTCATATGGAGGAGGGTGAGCAGGCATAGGTGGATTTTCATCCTCACTATCATTATCTGAAGAAGAAGAACCCAAAATAGGAACAAAATATGACACAAATGTCGAAGATGGCACACAATCTGAATTAGGATCGCGGGACAAGATATTTTCATCAATTTAACATCTCTTCTAACAATAATTTCATTGGAATGAGGTTGAAGAAGTTTGTAACCTTTGCATCTTCATTATCTATTCTTAACTTTTGAAGTTGATTTCCAGTTTGTTTTTATACAAGGGCCTTGTAGGCCAAAAACTTCACTCTTGAGTCTTAAGAAGTAAACCCAAGTGTGCCTGGAGAAGTCATCGATGAAAGTTAAGAAATACATGCACTCAGAGAAAGAAGGATAAGAAAGTAGACCACATAAATCACCATGAACAAGTTTCAAAGGGGTCAATGTGTGCCAAGAGGCACATTTGTCAAAACTATCCCAATGATGTTTGCCAAGAATACAACTGACACAAACATGATCTCTGCAAGAAACAAGAGGAAGACTAGTCACCATGTGTTGATTACATATTTGCTGCAATCAGAGATAGTTTAGATGACCAAACGACTAATGCCAAAGTTTTCTCAAGTCGTCACTATGAGAAACAAAATCTGATGGAAAATATGATGACACAAAGTTGTCAAACTTGTACAACTTGGCAATATCATCAACAATTCCAGTTGCGAGGACATTCTTAGGATATTTTAAATCCTTGATTACAACTTGGTGAGGTGAAAACTCTACAATTTTACCTTCACCTAAATGAGTGATCTGATACACTTATAGAAGGTTGTAGGAAATACTTGGAACACAAAATACATCATCGAAATGACCATTATCTACCTGAACTAGTCCATACCCTACAAAACTAATAGATCTATCATCACCAACAAATAATTTTTTTGTGTTACATTCATCAATATCATAAAATATGGATTTGTAATTAGCCATATGATAAGATGCTCCAGAATCAATAAACCACTCATAAGAAGAAGAAGTATAAGTTGCATTGAAGGAGAAACCAAAGGTAGAAAGTGCATGTGCATGAGAAGAAGATTTAGAAGAAGAATCAATACTGATGTTGTGCTTCTTCATCCCAGCTTCTAAGTATTCCATATTTTTAAAACATTTTGACTCCACATGACCATCTTTCCCACAAAAATTGCAATGTCCATAAGTCTTCTTACTTTTGGATTTTGCTCATTTGTCACCATTAGGAGTAGAATCTTACAGAGAGGGTTTGGGACCCTTGTTTTTCTTTTTGTTGTAGCAAGGATGTTTCTTCTTGGGATTCTTGGATTCATCTTTTTGCTAGGACACTAAGGCTTTGTTGGATGTACCTGCAGTGTTGATCAGTCCAAGTTGCATAATCTTATCTTTCTCTTGAATCAAAGCATAAAAAAAATACTCAAGAGAGGGTTCCTTATAAGCACTCGCTAGAGCTTCTCTAGTGGCATAAAAGGTAGATGAAAAAATCGAATATGCACTACCAAGCTCATCAAGAATAACATATATGCATCAGTCATCCTTCAGATCTAATTTGTAGTCTATACATAAAAGTCTAAGTGTTTTGAACTTAGATAAATAATCTTCAATGCAAGGAAAATCATTGATACTTAAAGTCATTAACCAATTTTCTAACTATTGGGATTGAATAATATTGTGTTTACCAAACACAACTTGAATCTTTTTCCAAGCTTCATCTAGGGCATTAATTCCTTGAAGATGAAACCTTAAATCAAGAGAGATGAAAATTATGATTATTCCATGTGCTTCATCATTTTTATTATCCCATTTGAATTATTTTCATCATCATTGAGTTCTTATTCTTTCCCAAGGTAATCCGGTACAACCCTTTAGTTCTTAGTACATCCTCCATAGAATAATTCCATGAGAAGTAGTTGGTGCTAATAAGTAAATGATCACTGGGAGAAGCCATATTAAAATATATAGATAATATGGATTTAAAGGATGAAACTGATGGTTTAGATGCAAAGCTATAAAAAAATAAGCTGTTAAAAAAAATGGCACTGAAAATGGACTTCAGATGTGAAACTTATGCCCTTTTAAAAAATGCATAAACAATAACCAAAGAACAACATGGAAAATAAAAGTTGGTCCACATGGTGATGCTCCTCCTTATCTAACTTTGGCTATAACATCACATTTAAATAAGTTACTTATGAAATGACCCACTTTTATAGAATATGTGGGAATCACTTTTACAATGAAGCTACTTTGTAAATTAAAGTTGCATGCAAAAAAGAGTAACTGAAAGGAATATTAAAGCTAGTTTTAGTGATTCACTTTTATAAATTAAGTGAAATGCACTTTACAATGGATGCATGGACTTTTTAAAAAAAGTAACAAAAAAAGACTTGAACTCAAGACCTCTTACTTAATAAAGCAACTTTTAACCAAGTGAGCTAGTGAAAAACACATTATAATCTTAAGAAGGGGGATGGGGGGTGTTGTTGTTGTGGAAGACAACCTTGAAGTGTGTGCTACAAAAATTATTTTCATGTGTTCACACACAAAAACGATTTCTCTTCTCGAAAACAACAAGTGGTTAGATCTCGGTTAGCTTACCCGGAAAATGCAAGTTTTCTCTCTGTTTCTGATTTACTGAGATTACATAGAGCGCATGACAAAGAGAATACGTAGAAAATAAAAAAATTTCCACTCTGTTTCTAATTTTCCAAGATTGCACAGAGAACAAGGAAAAAAGCATACACAGACCGAAAAGAGTAGAAACCCAGAAACAAAAAAAAAATGAAATATTATCTCTGTAAAAATTTAAAATGGGCATATTCAGGATTTTTACGTCTGGATTTGATTAAAATGGTCGTATCTTGAGAAAAAAAAAACCTTTACATGTGAAACAAATGGTGCTCCTAATTGAAATGAGCACTTTGGATGCAATGAAATAGTCCTCTTGGACTAGAAATGTACATAAATAGTATAAAATAGAGATGTGGCAACACGTCTTCAAGATCTTGATCTACAACAAGAGTGGGTATGCACTCTGTAACCATATTTGAAAACACATTTTTTCCAATAGAGGATGAAAACCTTCAATAACCACTCACACAACCAAATCAAAGATCAACTCACCGATGTTTTTACGTGGTAAAGCCTCTATGGGGAAACATCCACAACCCCTGTTGATGTTTGGGCAACATCGAGTAGACATTCTCCTGGTATTGGTCATGATGATTTGACCAGTGGAGAATGGCCTTGGCATAGTCTTCGAAGGAAATAAGATTCATGGTTTTGATGGTTCTTTAGGAGGTAGCATTAGGAAGACATTCACTCATAGGGGTGTACCTATGGTGAATGACCCAGGCATAGTCTTCAAAGGACAAAAAACTTTAGGTGCTAGTGTTCCTCTAATGTGTGGTAGCATTGGGTAGACATTCACCCATAGGGGTGTACTTTTGTTGAATGGATTTGGTAAGCATCGAGTGGACCTTCTCCTAGATTGGGATGCATACCAAGGGAGATAGGATACATTTATCACAAGGGTGTACTTATGGTAAATGGGCCTAGGCGTATTCCCTCCTTGATCATGACAAGGAGTGATATGGACTCGAGGTGCTTGAGGTGCTTTCCATGTGTTAGATAACATCGAGCTGACACTCACCCACAAGGGTGTACCTGTGGTGAATGGCCCTGATGTCATCTTTGTCCTTAGTCATGGTGATTTGAAAAGGATGGGTAAAAGACCCGAGGTGCTAGACACAGTTGTGTGGAGAAGGATCATCAAAATTTTCTAGTAAAAGAAGAAATCCAAGAAGACAAGTCAAAGACCATTAAAATATTTAAGAAAACCCGAAAAATAATTAAATGAATTATTGTGGACAAAAGAAGAAGTCGACCCCTCAAGTAAATAAAGGCGAATCAGATTACTAGAAATAAAGGTTGGATCATTTCATTATTACACATCTCATACCTCTCCTTAGCTATTGCACAAGTCTAGTAGTTGTAGTGCAACAACAACAACAGTTCCAACAAAATCTTCCTAGAGCATCTTCACAATTGTTTTGGTGTTGTACTATCCTTGAGGGATCTTCCTCACACTAGGGCATAACTTTCTATGTGTTGTTTTCTTCATGAATGGTGATGTAATTTCTGGCTTGAATTCTTCTTAAGAAAAGTTGTTGGGTTTTCTCCCAAGGTTGGGTTTTCCAGGGTAAAAATATTGTTTCTATTTTGCATGGCTAGCTCTCTATGATTATGTTATTTCTGCTGCAGTTTTTTTATTTCATTTGAAATTTTCAGTGAGTAATCATTATATGATAATATTGGCATTAAAATATGTTTGAAATCATAAGGTAATCATTATCATATTTGGAAATTAGAAAAAAAAACAACCCTAACCAACATGACCACTTGAGACGATTTATTAAAGGAAAATAAAAATATTACAACAGAATTTTTCACAATTGATCATCAACAAATGACCCTCCATTCTCTTTAAATATATATCATGGACCAATCATGTGCTAAGACATGGATCAATGTAGCCATTAATATCGAGGAGAATATGAACTGTCATATCACTCTATGTCAGTAACATATCGTGACCATTAGATTACAAATGCATACTAAATAAACACACTAAGAAACACACTTTAACTTAATGGAACATTAGACCAAGTTGATCTTAAATAAATCCTAAGTGTCTAAATATCCTAAAAATAAAGAATCATCATCCCTTCCCAAGATTAGGGTGAAGAAGTATATGGAATCATGGACCCATCTAGGGAATTTTTTGGTCTTGAGAGGGGGATATGGGACTTGAGAAGCACCTCAGTTGTAGAAAATTATTTGTGACATAAAATTATTCTTGTCACCAGATGGGCACAAGTACATGTTCCTCTATACTTATGGGGATATAAATATAGTGCCTATATAGGTTACTATCATGGTGGATATGGATTCAACAGTGATTTGGAAAATTTCAAAATTTCCATATTCAAACATGACAGATTGGGTGGAACGGTTATATCATTCAATACAAAGCTCGATGAACTCATGGAATAGGTAAGTATATGGGATGACATGGTGCATCAACTTAGAGTTCTATTAAGGGGTCCTTCTATTGGTGTACAATTATAATACCCCAGGTTTAGGTTATCTAACCAAAACAACTCTTCAGATATCGACCCTTTTGGCATCACCTACATGCAAGTGAAGTCTCACCCGAGGCATCTATTGGGGATGCAGGAACCAAGTTTCTGTAGTAGTGAGGGAATGTGAGGCGATCATATTATTCATTCTTACTTATCTACTATTTGAGCATTATCATGTGTGTAAGTCCTTTATTAATTGATGAATTCAATTATTCAACACCATTCTACTACATATTGCAACACAAACTGTTGACTGTAACATTCATAACTACTGCATAGTGATCATATAAGAAACATATCTAGTATAACATGCATAAAAGAGAACATTCATGGTCAATCACATAAAAATAGAAGAAGACACAGTAATTAATGTGGTTCACCCAACTTTGGGCTACGTCCATAACAACTGGCTTCTTTATTATTCTTTCTATCTTATTAGGCTTGCACACTGCACTTACAATAGATATATCATGCTATCTCTCTCTCCATCTTGCATAGCTTCTCTAGAATGAAATCCTCTCTCTGCAACTCCTCCCTAAACAATCAGACATAGACTCTTTCATTCTCAGTCTATTCTCTCACTCTCCTCACTCGATTTCAACCACAAACAACAACGAGAAAAACCTATTCTACCCGACCCATTACATATTTATATATGGATTATAGGGCTCAAAACCCTAATTTCTTAACCCCAAAACCCAATTACAACTCATTATGACTCATTACAACTCAGTTTGACTCATTGTTCGACCGTGCTTTTTCCCGCTTTTGCACCTGCATGCTGCTTTTTTCTTCCCGACTGTTGGTCTTCTTGCTTTTGCACGTCTCTCTGCTTTTGCATGCTGAAATGTTGTCCTTCCTTTTTGCCTGCTTTCTTATCTTGATTTATTCTCCTTCTTTGTTCTCCACTAAGTATAATTTTACTGTGCACTTCAATCCTGAATGCACATTTACTGCGCACTCTACTCTTGCCTTCTCTTCTTTCTTCTGTTGCTGTGCACCTCATCCATACTTGGGATTTTCCTCAAAATTGTATCCAAAATGCTTGTCCAACACCTTCCCTATCCTTGTACAAATCAATTGTATGTATCCACAATGAATTAGTGGGGGGTGTTGGAACTAAGCTAGGGGAAACTACCTTGCTAAAATAATTTATGAATAATAGTGGATTTAAGGAAGACATGTTGCTCATGTCCAAGTGACATCTAGGGAGTAGGAGGAGGATTCTCTAGAGGAATTTTTAGCAGCCTTGGGCTTGGTGGACAATAAAATATTTTAGAGATAATTGAAAAAAGGTATAACAGGTTGCGAACAAAAATTACACAAAAAAACTAGTGCTTAATTTTGACCAGAGGGTGGGGTCTGTAAAATATGTCACGATTCAAATTTGGTTGGCAGTAGTAGGAGGTGGTTTTAGGTTTCTCAATTTTTCTAAAGTTATTTTCTCTTATGTAATTTGTGCAAAATTTAAGTGAAGATGGTCCTTTTCTATATTTAATGCAAAACACTACATCATGAGGGATTTAATTATGCATGAGGCTTCATAAGTTGTGAGCTAGTAAGTAATCTACCATATTTTTCTTTCATAGTGGACATGTGCTAGGATCATATTGGTGGGAGAGATCCAATCCTTGGGGGGGGCGTTCACTAGAATCCTTACTTAGGTGGAAATCCCAAATTCTCTATTGCTGAATTTTCTCCTTTTGCAACACCACTACCTTTAACACTAATGGTAGGGGGTGAAAACAATTGTGGGTTATTGATCTAAGATTCCAATGAGATCCTAACCATTCATGGTGGTTTCACTTTTATCAATCTAGTTATATCCTTTGTTCTTTGTTATGGATTATAGGTCATTGATCAGATCTAGAGG
This sequence comes from Picea engelmannii, assembly GCA_009831015.1. Classification (NCBI taxonomy): domain Eukaryota; kingdom Viridiplantae; phylum Streptophyta; class Pinopsida; order Pinales; family Pinaceae; genus Picea; species Picea engelmannii. The sequence goes on from ML784505.1 coordinate 141,528, forward strand.
CACCAAGATCAATCATTCATGGATTTATAGATTTTGTGGACCCTCGATAGGCCTGCCACCCCACAATCAAATCTGATCCATCAAATACAAGTTAATGAGGTGGATATCATCGTTTGCAGTGTATTCACATTTTTTAGGTCTCAATAAGAGTGGAAACCATGAGGGATTATTAGTCATGGATATAATTTGGTATAGCCAACATCCACCATTCATGGTACTTAAGTTCCTTCGAACCCCCAATGGACCTTCCACCCTGGAATGAATTGTGGACCCTTGTGATGGGGGGAAGAAAAGATGCAACAACAATGTTGAACATCCTATACTACCAACTTTAAATTTCAATCCAAGTTTCATACAAAATTGAGAGGTATTGTGCACTATATGTGAAAACTTCATATATGCATCTATCTAAGAAGGAGGAGACATGTTCATCCTAAGAATACATGATATGGATTGTATAGAGAACAAAATGAAACACACATAGGAATATAGCACAAAACATAATAATACAGTTAAAACCCAACTTCTATTAATGGATAAAATAGTGGAATAATGTAGAACACAACTAGCGAGAATGATGGTAGCTTATCTCTAGAGAGAGAGAGAGAGAGAGAGAGAGAGAGAGAGAGATGTTGGCTATGATCATTCACCAAAAGATAATACAAGAGGATTAAAGGATAGCATTTTAACATAGATAAATAACCATAAATGTCCAAAACCCTAACCCTAGGAGGCGAAGTTCCAAAATGTATTTTTGGGCATGAGTTTCTACATCAACTTTCTGGGAGCACAACTTTCACATACAATCTCCATTTGGCACCCATAGTAACTCGTTGGAAAGCTATGACTAAGGAATACAATATTGTAGCACGACATTGGTTTGGAAAAGGTAAAACCAACCCCTTGACCTTTTACATAAAACATTGTTTAGGGCCTCAAAATGACCCCAGAAGTTTAGGACCTACAAAATCCTAGAAAATTATAACAAAAATGCCAAGATGGAGAACCATGTTGAGTTAGTGGAAACGGTGGGTGGCCACTAATATCCACCTATATCACTACATGGGTTGCTACATAAAAGGGAAGGACTTTTAATCAATTCAATACTACTAAAAGGAAATACACAATTGAACTAAAAGAGATCTACAATTTGACTAAAAGAACATTGCAAAATAGAATTGAAAAGACCATGTAGCCAAGGGACCAATCCTGATTATCCCGATAGCAAGAAAATAAGGAATGTAAGGTTGTAAATCTAGGTGAGATAGGTTTAGGTTTTTGATCCAAACTACATAAAAAAAAAACTTGCTAAAAAACAAATTTGAATTTATCTAAGTTATTCTAATGAAAATAGAGTAAATCCCACAACAAATTATCCCACTACAGAAATTGAATTAAAGCATGAAAAAACAAACTAATCTCTTTTGAAGTATCCTACTACAAGGTTGAAGCAATACAAGGTTAACAAGGTCTCATTAATAATGAAAAAACACCATGAAACTACTTGTAATAGTAGGTTATAAATTCTTCTACAGGAAATGAAGAGCTACTACAACAAATGTAGAAATTTATGCACAACATGAAATGTAAGAAAAATGAAATAAACAAAACATAAAGTAAAAGAATGAAACAACAAATACAAAATTTCCTTGTTCAACCTTGATTGGGCCCTACTCAAGGATTCTACATGGAACCTAAAAGAAAACTATGTTCAATACATCTGTAAGAGAATAATCTACATTATCATACTTGCTCAAAACAACAATACATATCAAGGGTCCTACAAGAATGCTTAATTCTCAACAAAAATAATTAATTCCCTATGGCTAGTCCCTATATCATAATTATTCTAAGAGGTTACATCAATCATCCCTTTTATCAACCATTAATTGAAGGGATTGTGTCTCTAGGATCCCTATAATTAGGGACCTATGTTCTAGGGATCAAATCCCTTCCTAGATTTCCTTCCTTGAGCCAACAATTAAAATTGATCATTCTATATTTGTTTTCTTGGGTGATTGAGAACCTGAAAAGTATATGAAGGTGGATGAGGGAAGACGATCCCCATTTCTTCTAATGCAATGTTGGAGTAGGAATCCTTCTTGATTCGACATGCTTGAAGCATGGGTTAATGTAGCATGTAGACTAAATCATGAAAAGCATAGCTAAAACAAGACACAACATAGACTCAATCATTCAACAGATTCCATCAATCAATCCATTGCACAAAACCCATATAATTATATTAATCATGGTCAAGAGAGGCTTATAAGGTACACATATGGTAAAAAATGTCTCAAAATTGGGCCATATACTACATTGGAGAGGCCCATCACCTTGATCTTATTTAATAGGATAAACATAAATTATCTATGGCACTCCAACTTTTGTTGAGCTCTGATATGGTAGCATGCCATGATGAAATATAGACCCTTGATATAATATAGTGAGGTGAATATCCATCATTTTTGGCCTTTAATCTCTTTTCCACCTTCGATAGGCCTTCCTGCTACAAATAAAATCTAAACCATTGATCCAATCCAATGGGGCCTAGATCCATTGTTCATAGTACTTAATTTGTTTTCAATCTTGACAAGCTATCCTCCGCACAATAATATATGTATTTTCAATCTACTTTAGCAAGGAATATATCTACCATTCATAGCCATTTTATTTATTTCAACCATTCATCAAACTACCTCCCACAAGAAGATATAAGTCATTGATATATTTTTCATGGGAATGTTATCAATCATCCATGGTACTTAAGAGTCCATACTTTGTAAATTTTATGAAATTGACCAATCTCACAATGCTTTGCAACCTCTAGGGTATTCTATTGCAATAAAGGGTGTTTTAAGTGGTCTAGGAATTCTTTGAGTCTTTTCTTAGGGACACCAAAGGGGAAATCATGGCATCTTGGGGTGGCTAGAAAAAGATAGGACTTGCCTCTAGGTGATGGATTCTTGAGTTGATGTATAGAACTTTGGAGTGTAACTAGAAATTGTTTTGTTAGAGGTATCCAAAAGAGACAACATTATCTCCTTCTATGAGATGGATCCTCCCTATGAGGTACCAAGGACCAAATAATTTCCTTATCCATGGGAAATGGATGCAAAATAGGGATTATGAAGTCAAAATGTTGGTTTCATAATTCTTCAAAAAATATTCATAGATATTAAAGAACTAAAAAAAATAGAAAATGGAAGTTTGGAAAATAATCTTAGAACCTAAACTACTATAGTACATGGTAGGTTTCCTTCATACCCTCTTCTTCAAGTGATGAAAAAATTGATGTGCCTACCATCGAAATAAAAATATAGTAGTTTCCCTTCCATATTTGATAAATGGAAAGAATTAGGGAACACTACATAGACTTCTTCAATCACATAGGGTCCTAGCCATAAGTTGTCAAACTTTCCGTTCTTGTTAAGGTTATCATGTATTTTATCTCACAATAATACCAATTCCCCTTCTTTTCTAGGCTTAACCATTTTATTGGATACCTCGTTCATATTTTACTAATATCCCTTAAACCTATGATATACTTGGTATCTCTTCTCTTGCACCTCTACTAGTTGATTTATCCTTCTTTTGATTTTTCCTAGCTTTGCTACTATATCGTGCAATAGTTTCATCATGGGTAGTTCCAAATGGATAGGTAATACCACCTCCATGGCATAAAATAATTGCAAAGGGGATTTCCCTGTAGCCATGTTTGTGTTGATTATGTCTACTCATAACATATACTTGAGCTAGGAGTCCCATGCCATTTTTATTGTTTGCCAAAGTATTCTTTATGATCTTCGTGAGGTTTTTATTGGAATATTCATCTTCACCATTACCTTATGGATAATACTTGGAGGAATGCCCCAACATGATATTGTATTTTTGGTAAAAGGATACCAAATTCAAATAAATAAAGGATTTGGTGTTGTCAGCCATAAGTTTTTGTGGGTAACCAAATCATGTCTAGATATTTTCCTCTAGGAACTAAATAAAAAAATGATCAGTGGCTTGCTTGGCAGGGATGGAATCTACCCATTTGGTAAAGTAGTTTGTGGTAGTTAAGATCAACCTATGTTATCCATTGGAATATGGATATATTCCAAATCTAAATTCAAGGATGCATTACTATAAATAAGCTCCTACTTGTATAGGTTTTAGGAATAATGCAGGGACATTTTGTCTACCAAAAAAGATTTGGCATTCATGGAAAGCCCTAATAAACTTATGGACATCAAAAGAGTAGAGTAGGCCAGTAATACCCAAACCTCAATATTTTGTGTTGTTTCCCTAGCATGCCTTAAAATAAGCATTCCACTTCATATTCTATCATAACTTGAGAAATAGGCCATTAAGGTATTTCCAACGAAGCTATACTTGTACTACACAATATTTCATTGTCTTGAGTTTTAGAGGCCTTGTTTGTGACTTTTCCATTCCTTAGGTGCACTAAAGGTGAGAGATTTCACAATAACAGTGAGGGTGATGGTAGAAATGATTCAAATGGGGATCCTCTCCTTCTTCCAAAAAATTATACAAGTAATCTTCAATTGAATTGATTCCTATGACCTACAAATTTGTTTCTTCCATTAAATTGCTTAGGCCCTACCCCTTGATCATCTTGGAAATTCATCAGGTCATCTTCGAGAAGGATTTCATATTAGATAACCATCATATCTATAGGTGGGAATGTACTTTTGTTTTGAGGGGCTTGGGATCATGCAATCTAGACATGTGTCTGTTCTCTAACCCTTGGGAATTTCAATGCCTCCTTTATGTGGGAAGGATTTTTGAAAAATTCAAACAAGGTAAGAGGATTTTGAGTTTACTTGACTCATATATGATATCAAAATAAGGGAGTCCCACAATGATTGTATCTATAATTTTAGTTGGTATTAGGATTGGCCAAGGTGGCATTGTTATAGGGGGATTCTCATTGTTTCCGAAAACTCAATCCTGATTAGACTAGTAAGCCTCTTAAGGATCTTCTCTAATTGGGACTATAGGATTCTTGGAATTAGTAACTGCAAATGCTACCTATTTCTTTAGAGCTTATGGAACTCTTTATGAATCTTTCTTACCACTTCCACTTCCTTTAAAATAATCATTCCTCTTGAAATTTTGGACAACATACCTTGGCCTCATATCATATTTTCTTCTTAATGCATCCATGATGTCATTAGACATCATAAATGTCAAATAAGATTTAGGTCAAAAGTTTGATCATTATTCAAAAAAATACCTTCATCTAACACCTCCCCTTCATCTTCCCTTGGAGGATCATCAACTGCAACACTGGAGGTAGGGAAATTATCATCCATAATATTATCCTTGGGAAGGAATAACGTATTTATATCCATGGGTTGATTAGTTGGAACTAGTTCCTAGTAATCTTCATAGTAAGAAGGAGAGGGGACAATTATATTGGCCTAAATTTTAAAGGTATGTGGGAAATCTTGTTCTTGATTCCTAATTTTTCTTTGAAGGCCATTAGTAGGTATTCTGAAAGAACACTAATTATGGACATGATGGTTTCAGGCTTTGTAGTTAGGTCCCAAGGAGGAATGGGAAAACTATACTTTTTTTACTTTAGTTAGTTCAATAGCCATCGACCTTATCAAAATTTTAAATTCTTCCATAGATAAGGTCTCTTGAGAAACAAATGATGTCTTGGATTCCTTTCCTCTCCTCTTATCAAAGAAAATGTTTTCTTTATGGGAGATCTTGCTTGGCTTTTAATTGTATCTAGGAAGATCTCATGTTACTTTCTAGATCCTCAACATCATTGAACATAGCATCGTAGTCAGCTAACTTCCTCTCCCTAATATGAAAATAAAACTTCACTTCAAAAGAATTTTCATAGGATACCATGGTTGTGGGATCATAATGTTTAAAAATCTTATGAATGTGATGATACAACTTACAAAATATATTTGTGAACTGAGGGATACACTCACCATTATTTCTCTTTAGGGTATTGAACTCATTAAGGTAATATATGTGATATTTCTTAATACTATATTTATTTTAAAACAATTCATGGAACTACCCCCAATACCTTATGGAATAATTAGGTAAGATTCTAAACCATTTTCTAGCCTCCCCTTCTAGAGAATGAAGAAACATTCTAGATAAATTATCAACCTATTCAAAATATAAATTATCAATGCAGTCTTGGAATGTAATGAGGCAATCCTTAATGATAATTCCATTTTCCCCATTGAATATAGGTAAAACCTTGATGTAGACATTAGGAAAGTCCCTTATATAGTCTACAGGGGGTAATACTAGGGTATTGAATCTTGCTTCCAGTTGAATATCTGGAGGGTTTGGGCTAGCCATAGGAATATTAGGATTTTCAATATAAGACTGGGAAGGGATTCCAAAAGTAGTTTATCAGATTGAAGTAGAATTCATTCCATTACACCTCGCTCATGGAAATATCCCAATCCAAATGCGGGTCTTACGTGTTGACAACTATTGGGAAAGTTGTCTCTCACTAGGAAAAAAATTGTAAGGTAAGAATGGTCATGACTTAATGGGACATGGTAGGCTCAAAAGGTGATGATATGGTGATTGGAATATTCATTTTTCCTAATGGATACTTGTGAGAAAAAGGAGTATCTAACCTTCTGTTGATGTCTTGAAAAATTCTTGGCAACCAATGTGTAGAAATTGCTCGATCAAGGCCCCAATTTGACCTATACTCATTTGGGATGGTAATCCTCACAAGAATGCGGGCACATTTGCCACTAAAGGGGATTTTGAAATCAACCAAAAGGTTGATCCAATTGTGATTAGGTGACTACTTCTAAGAAATGATAAAATGAGACTAACTTTAAATGCAATCTAACTTTTGATTCTAACTAAAACTAAATTATCCCAGGAGCATGAAATGATGATTAAATGAAGGGGAATAAATTGTTTAACACTCATAAATAGTTCTACAATAAACAATGGTTGAAATAGTCATTAGAAATTAGATTATTCAAATAAATAGTTATTTGCAAATTTGATGTCTATATGCTCACATTTAAATAAATACCATTCTCATCAAATTCAATCAAGATATGGAATAAACACATTAACTTCTCAAATATTCTAACAATAGTGTAGAATCAGAGAATATAAACATTCATTCCATAGAAAAATCAGAAGGAAAGATATCATGGAAAAAATAAGTATATTTCAGTTGCATGAATAATAGTACCTGTTGACACTCAGAACTCAAATGGGTTGCAGCAAATCAATCCCGAGGCAACCTCGAACCATTTTGGATTGAAAGCTGCCCCTTCCAACTCGAGAGGGATCTCTCGAACAATGTCACAATAGGAATTTAAGTGGCGTGAAAAAGGTGGGCAGATTTATAGGTAAAAGATGGTCTTGGATTTATGGGGCTTGAGGGTTAAACCAGGGAAAAGGTCCATTGGGCATGGAGTCAAATGAAAACCGAAGAAAAGGGATAATAGTAGAGATTAAATAACTTGCAGAAAGTGAGGCAAAGTAGGTCTATCTTTCAGCGTTTTGATAAATCGTGATGCGGTAGGGGAAAGAAAAAGGAAAGGCCGACGTAGCAAATGATACATGTAGAGTTCTGGAAATGCAGATTGGTCTTACACAACTGATAGCTGGTGCAGAGGAAAGGCAATAAACAATCACAGAAAACCCAAATCCTTTCGTTACAGTAGTGGTCGTACTAAAGTGTAACGAAGCCCATCAATTAGAGGAAAACAAAATGTAATGCAGTTGTGATGGATTAAGGAAGACATAAAGCTATGGTAAAGACAATATCAACTGTGAGTAAAGAACACATAAATGCAGTCCAAACAGATTTAACACAGCTGAAAAGAAGAAAAACATGCTGAAAGAAATCGACTGTGATGAATCTCATGGTCGCAAGCAAAAATCATCTTTATTACTCCAGTCTGGTTTACAAAAACTCAGTCATTACAATGAAACTCTCTTCGAAAGAAGTTTTTTCAGTCTTGCGTTCATGCGCACCCTCCTCTCTAATGTTACATCTATCAATCTTTTAAACAGAAGCAATAAAACTCTTGGTATTCCGGGAATCTGAAGCGTTTCCTCTTCATGGCATTCTGCAACTGCCAGGCGCATCTGCCAGCTCCTGGAGCCGTTACCAATCGTCTGACAAGTGGGGTATTGATAATAAAACATTCATACAGATGTGGACGAAGATAAGGGTGAAAGTATTTTAACTCTGATCCGCTAAAACCAAGAACTGAACCAAAACGCGGTAACTAGACACAGCCTGGTTAGTCGTGTAAACAATAAATAACAGTGGATACTACATGCAATGACCCAGTAACACATATAATGCCACTAGATTGATTGCTCACAAGTTTCAGCAATTTGCTAGCCTTCTTTAAAGCATGTTCCACAGACTCAGTTTCTTTAGCCACTAGTAACCCCGGTTGATCTGTAAATGAGCTTCGTAAATTCTGATCGCTACAGTTTATAGTTGAAGAGTTTTTTTGAATTTCACTCCAATCTATAACTGACAAATTGCGTTCCCCTGCTATTTCTGTCCAAATTTTAGACAAAGGAGCAGCTGTTGTTGTATGTGAGTTGCCTCCAGCCACACTAACTTCGGTAAGGATGGCCACCTTTGGCAGTGCATCTGAAAGAAGTTGATGAGCGAAAGATGAATGATTTTTATCATTTTCCATAGCTACCACAAATGCCAAGGGTTTGTCTGGATACGCCATCTTGATTGTGCTTGCTAAAGCTTTGGAATATGCTTCTGTGTGCGCTCTGTCAAGAATAATGGTTGCTCCATCTATACCAAGCATCTTAGCTTGTGTTGGTGTCACAAACTGACATCTTCCAAATAGATATGTACCCTCTAGTCCAGCACGAATTGAATCATCTGATATTCTCCAACCTTGCCCGCGTAGACAGAGAGCAATGCATATGGCTGTAACTGCATTCTGGAGTTGGTGGTATCCAAGTATACGAAGCCTCACACCAAACAATTCGATAATTGTGTTTGGATCATTTTCATCAAGTTTGATCAAAATATCAGCATATTGGCAAGGTTGACTTTGTGTAGAATCCAATTTGGTAATTGTGCTATGAATCCCCGGACCAAATGATGATATTACTGGTGCATTCATCGAGACTGCTCTAAACATGTGCAATGTCCTTCTGACAGCAGCATCAACTTATCGAACTTCACATACAGTCGACTAGATGGCTGGTGAATTGCCATCACAACAGTCATACCGTTCTTACTTAAACTCTTCGCAATATCAATTATACGCAAGGCAATTGTTGAATCCAAACCAGACGTGGGCTCATCAAAGAACAAGATGGAAGGATCAGTGAGAATCTCGGGTGCAATACAAACGCACTTCTTTTCGGTATCCTTCCAGAACCCCGCCTCCAACGCTCTCTGCCTTATCGCGCCCATTCTATGCTTCTTGTTCCTCGGGCTAAAAGAATACAGCTCGGGATCTCTTGCCGACGGAACGTTTTTCCAGCCAAGTCCCACGGTTCACACTTGCTCATACCAACCGGGTAATAATGTCATATTCAATCTTGATGGCTGCCACAGTTGTGGTGCAGTATTTGTTGTGGTTTTGTCAGATGGATTGCGACCATTTCGCAACCAACAGTATCGGAGGAAAGAGCTAGGATGGCAGCCCCCGCCACGCGTGTTTCTCCGACGCTTCGTAAATCGAATGGGAAATTAAGCCGACGGTAATTTCCCTCCGTAGTAGTAATTATGAACCAGCTCATTCATACCCCCGCATTGTTATTTCCGTCCAGTTTGTCAGAGCACCTGGCAATCATCAAGGTAGAATCCTCGTAAAGACCCGAAACGCCCCATCTGTCAGGGCTAACGGCTACCATGTCAGAGTCATGAAGATCAGACCCGGAATATTCTTCGGCGAAATCTTTAACGCTCCTCGTCGTTCCATACACCCAGCACCAAAGGTATTCTTACTCTTTGATTTCCATTCACCCAAGACAGTGATCCAAATACATATCCCCGAGTTTGGACAACCCTTCTGAACTGCACCGTGAATGAAATGTTTCGGCCATAGAAATTAAACGCTAGCACACACTGCACACTCATCCCTCTAGGTGGAGAAATCCTCGCAGTATAGGTACCATTTGCGCTTCCTACATTTGTCACTGTTCGGATGACTGAACTGTTGCCATTGAATTCTGAGATTGAAATGAAAGGATAATTGAGATTGGAAGCTGTTGGAGGAAATTTTGTGCATACACTATGATATCCTGTAACGAGCCTAAGAGATGAATCATCATGGCCAATCCCACAGAGAAAGTTGATATAATCTGTAGGCCCGGCATCATACACAAGTCCTGGATTTTCTACTTCCATAGGGCTTAGAAGTCCTGCTCCAAAGTCAAATGGGCCCGCAGTCCATCCTTGTGGAGCGGCAGTTATGATATTCTTATTTTTATCCATTGTGAGCAAGGTTGTTGTGTCTGGAGCAATTTTATCAGATTTGCGATGGCTTCTGAAGTCTTGCCTTTGGATAAAACTTCCAGCAACTTCCCGTGCATACCGCTTAACTTCTTTGCTTCCGCTTTGTTCTCTCATGCCTGAATTAGTCTGTCCATATGCAAGAACCATAGCCTTGGGCAGCGCAGTCAATTTTTGATCTCTGTTACAACAGTACCAAACAATTGAAATACCATAAAGATATTCCCACTACAAGTCTTCAAATTTACAAAATTGGCTTTTACAATAGTATACTTAGCTATTCTCTAGAATTTCCAACCCTTAAAATTTTCCTACATAATTAAAATAAATAGAAATACAAGATTCTAAAATTTAGGACTGTTTCCACTTTTGTTCAATAGGCATGTCTAGATGTCAACTTGACTTGATAATTGATATTAAGGAAATATATTCTCCTCGCTAGTAGCAACATCCTTTCTAACTTTTACTCCTTTCTCTTGCATGTGAGGACTTGATAATTGATATTAAGGAAATATATTCTCCTCGCTAGTAGCAACATCCTTTCTAACTTTTACTCCTTTCTCTTGCATGTGAGTTTTCCATGAGGTAAATTTCTTTAACATTGGTGAAACCAATGATGGCTGAGGAATCGCTTCGTTCAACTTGCATCAATAGATATTTTTAGCAATTTCTTCATGTCCTGAAATAAATTTCAATAAGCAATTATCAATGGATTTGGAGCTACCTGCTGGTCGAGTGATGAATTCTCTGACACTATCCACATTCTAGAAACTTAGTTGGATGATCCCATATATTCTTGAGCTTATCTGTTGATGCACTTCTGCGAGGCAATCTGACAGGGGTAAAGATTGCCCAAGAAAGTGCACATGAGGCATCTCATAATCCTCAATTATATCTAAATCTATAACCCACAAATCCAAGCATCTCTTGTTTCTCTCCTTGATCAAATCTTGTGTAAATAAGCATTTGACATGCCAGGAATCAAGTGAGGCTTGAATTTTTATTTTTTCCTCTTCAGAAAATATAGAGTAACCTTGAGGAAAACAAATTTCCTTTACTTTCCATTCCTTCAAATTATCAAATGAAATTTGAGCTTTCTTTTGTTTCTCAATCCGTGTTTGAGATTCTGTAGTAAAATGAAGCACTTTTTCATGTTGTTATTTGATATCATACAACTTGCTATAGAATAATTCTTTCAGGGAGGCTAGTTTTTTTTTTTTGTTTAACTCCATTATTTCTTTCCTTAAGATTTATGAATTATCTATTTTGATTTTCATTTCATTTAATTGAGCAATCAAAGTGTCCACCTAGTTCTCATGACTTTTTCTCAATTTCTCCTTCTCTTCAAGAAAAAAACTACTTGTCTGTTATGTTCAGATTTGATATCATTTATTTTAGTTCTTAGTTGTTCAATGGTATCCAAAGATATTTTATTCACTTTTGTAAGATGATCTAGTTGGGTTTGATTCTCTTATAACCAAATTATCTCCTGTGAGTTCCATTGTTCTTGTATTTATACAACTATTTTATTTTCTCTTTTTAACTAAGAAGATAGTCTACTCATTGACCATTTGTTTGCATTGGCAAATGCCCCTAAAGCATCAAGGACTTCTTTTGAAAAATCATCATCATTTAAATGTGTAGTGTCCCAAAGCTGCATTGTTTCTTGTGTAATCTCCTCATGGTGTGTTATCTTTCTCCTTTTAGTTCTTCTTTTCACAATGGCCTTATTTGAATCATCAAAGGTATAACTATCCAATGACATAACAATGTATTGAATTGGCTGAAGACTATCAAAGTCAGAAGAAGTTGAAACTATTCTTCTAGGAATGGAAGTGATTGAAGTAGTGTCAATGTAGAAACAATAGGAACAACCGATGATTGGATATTGTCAGTACTAGTATTGGTATTGAGCGATACGTTTACCATAGAGAATTTTGTAGGTGTTTGTATTGTTGCTTTGTTCAACTCCTCTCCTCCTGTTGCAATATTTTTCTGATCTTGTTTGTCTGCTTGTGTGTCAGTTGTAGATACATTGTGGTCCTCCTATGTTTCATATTTGGATTGCTCATCCTCCTCTTCATCAACATTTAGTTCTACAATACCTTGTTTCCCATTCTTTTCGTTTAAGAAGGTATTCTTTCTCTTGAACTTCTAGTTAATGAATTATTGTATTTTGGAGCTATTTATTATTTGATCAATTCGTTGGATAACCTCCTAATAATTTTCATCTCTTTAAAAAATAATGTCAAATGGATAATCTTCGTGAATGTATGCCTTGACATTTTTCACGATACTTGAATGTTTTTAGACTATTTCTTTTGGGCCATGTTGTTTGAAATTCCCTTTGGTTAACTGGATCCCTTCCATTTATTCCACCTCCTTCTAAGCATGCTTTGTATTTAACAAGTTAAAGATACCTAATGATATTGGGAAGGAAGTCCATTGTATTTTCTGATATCTTGACAAAAAAAAAAAAATGCCTACACTAACTATTTGGTAAGCGATCTCTTTGAGTGTTGGTCTGTCTGGGACATATTTGGGTAGAATATGGGGAGCCCCTTCACATACATAAATTGTTATGTATGAGAACTCCTCATCAAAAAAATAGTCACCAATTTTCTTGATAGTATCAAGAGATTATTGGGTAAATATGGGAGCTAGTTGATTTTTTAAAATAAGATGCAAATGAACCATGAAATGATTGCAGATATCATAGAAGAAGTTTTTATAGTTAATTGCAAAAAATTTAGAAAAATACATGTGGAATGATTTTGTTAGTCCTAAAGTCTGCACCTGACTGCTAAAGGGAAGAGCTAGGCCACCTCAAGTTTTGGAATGGTTGGTTTTTTGATAAGTTGGTTTTTTTGTTCAGCTAAAGGATAGGTTTTCAAAGATGATAATCTCGTTGGACATGCCACACAATATAAATGTAGGTTCTCCTTGGATAATGGTATGAACTTTGATGAAAAATTGGGGACATGGAAAGATAAAGAATGGGAACAACAACAAGAAATGAAATGAATTACACGTTGTAAGATAAATAAGACTTAAATGGTATTTTAAGACCTAAACAAATATCCAGATACAAATAATCCAACAGGTTTCCGGATACTTGATCCTTTTACTACAACAATAACTGGTTACCAGGTTTCATAGCAGAAAAAAGATGAATTAGAACAATAGCTAAAAGAAGAAGGAAATGTACATTGAACACATCACAATTTGCATCCAAAATAAGATTAAAACACATAAAGACTTGAGTAAGAAAATACAATTGTCATCAATATATATTCATCAGGTAGAGATCTTTACAATCATATGAGCATGTCCAACCAATTCTGATGCTTGAATATTTTCACTAAAAAATGACCCCCACTTACATTCGAAAATTAATCGCTTTATCCTTTTTCCAAAAGGTTCGACCACCTTTCTAGGATCTAACTCAAAATTTAAACTTCACATTACAACTAGATCCTATCAATCAACTCAATTATCACTCCTTAATCACAATTTGTAAACAATGTTTTGACTTGAATTAATCTAATTTGAATCATCAATTCATAATATTCTCCTTAATTCGACCTCAAAAGCATTGTTTTTATCAAAAGAAAACAACTTATTACAAGTGGCAACAATGCCTCTGACTAGACTTAAACAAAATTTATATTACTGCAACAAGAGCTCATGTTGATAGTTGGAGTAAAAGAAACTCATAGTAAGGAGTATTCCCAAGTTTTTTTTGGCTTTCAACTTCACATGGATTCCCACGTGCACTCCAGCTGAAGACTAAATTGGAACATATATAGATAAAACTCACCTAGAATTTGGTGAATTTATGGGAAAAATGACCTCAAATACCTCTTCGATTCTCTCAGACCATGATAACTGTGTAGAATATAAGAGAGGATTTTGTGCATGGGCTCATTCCCAACAAAAAAATCTTTCCATTTTCAAAAATTTAGTTCCATATGTTCGGAAGGCTCACGCAAAGACAATGGAAAAAACAAGAAAACACAAAGCATTTGCAGAATTTATGGAAAAATGGCCTCAAAGGTATCTTCAATTCTAAAAAACCATGATACTTGTGTAAAATATGAAAGATTTTTTGTAAATGGGATTGTTCTCAACAAAAACCTCTTTCAGTTTTCACAAATTTACCTCCAGTTATTCAGAAGACGCACCGAAAGACAATGACAAAAACAAGAAAATATAGAGCATTTGCATAATTTTTGGAAAAACGACCTCAAAGGTCTCTTCGATTCTATTAGACCGTGATACATGTGTAAAATATGAGAGAGGTTTTTGTGCATGGCCCAGTTCCCAACAAAAAATTCTTTCATTTTTCAAAAATTCGCTTCTAGATATTCATAAGGCGTGTCGAAATCCAATAACTAAAACAGAGAGAAAACATAGTATTTCATAAAATTCAGGCAACACCTTTTGATTTTTCTTCTGTAACATCTAATACTTTCTTTGTAATTTTTGATACTTCTTTTGAAAAGTATGAATTTGTTGTTTTAATGCTTGCACCCAGCGGCTGTCCTTTATAGCTTCATCAACCTCCTCCTTTGGTTTAATTAAAACTTGCTTCGTACCTCTCTCTTTTAACCCCTGCTCATCATCCATGGCATATTTATTATTATCAACTAACATTTTTATTTTTCTGGACCTTATTTCATACATGTGCATTACCTCAAACCCTTTTCCATGTTATTCCTTCATGGACCCCTGCATTTATGATATGTTTTCCTTTATCTATGGTTTGGTGTCATATGAAATTTTCTTAGCTTCAGGGGACTCTTTAAGTAAGGTTTCCATGGGAACAAATTATGCATTAACAATTTCAGGACCGTGTTGCTTCTATCTCATTTGCCCCCTCATTTTTGTTTTGGGCACTTTATCTTGTTGCTTGGTGGGAGTCACATGTTCATATTCACAATGGATGGGTGATAATGGGCCCTGTGGGGTATCCTTTTCCTCCTATTGAAAATGATGAGCTGAACGTGAATTTTATTTTGATGTAATTTGCCACCTATAATTTTGATTCCCCATAAAGTTGTGATGATGAGAACTAAAGGTGCATCTTGCATGATCTTAACACAAATTGTGTAATGATGAATCCAGAGGAAAACTTTCATGAACTTGAGTGCACATGAGCATGCATACGCATGTAGGTGCCAACAAAGAATTTTCAAATATTTAAAAATATTTCTGAACATTTAAATAATTAAAATGACGCGCTTTACAACTGTTTGCAAGAACATGCATGTTCTTGCAATCAATGTTTTTATGCACTAAAAAGGCTTGGTCAACTTGCTATAAGCTCAGTAATGATAAATCAAGATGACATATGTTACTAACCCAAATCAGAACATGCAATAACCTTCCAAGAAAGCAAGAAAATGGTGCAAAGTCAATAGAAGAGTAAGATAAATTCAAGCTGACTCATTAAACCATGGAGAAGAAACTGAGCAAAAAATCAAACTTTACAGATGTATAGGCTAAAGGAAGGAAAGAGAAGAGGTGAAGAGCTAGTTTTCGACAACTTCTTCAGAAGGAGACTAGTTCTAGGATAATAAGGGAAAAGATGTGTAATTGCACAGAAAACATTAGTTAAATAACCAGTCATAAAGAATCTTGGACAATAACCAGGGGGTGATTCTTGAGATTTTTAGACTTCACGTTCGATGTTTGATGACAGGATGTGAGCCCAATTAAATACTACTCCTTTGAGAACTTGATGTGTAAGGGGAACCCAACCTAATTTAAACTTAAATGAATCTTTTTCACCATAAAGGAAACAAAATATAATTTCTATCATCATGGGGGGATTTTTCAATCTGGGAATATGGTATGTTTGGTCTGCTATAATTTTGAAAGAGTTAGTGTCATGTCACCACTCACAGATTAAGTCAACCATTTTCACTTCTTCTTTTTCAACTTCTTTCTGAATGAAACTTTTCATAAAATTGTCATCACGACAAACAATGGGTGCACCTAGTTTATACATGTTTGAAATATCATCTAGTTCAAAAGACCCAATAATCTAGCGAGAGGAATTGCCAATTATACATGTATAAACATCAATGTGGGAGGTTATACACCGACCATGTCATAGTAGGGAAACACCATTGGTTTGGTAACTATCTTATGGAGACATGACTTCTTAATGTCGACCAGATAATCAACAGTAGATTCATATTTGTCTGTAAAATCACCATCCTCAATGAATTTGTATATCTTGATTCACTCCAAGTTATTTTATCCTGTCTTGAAAGACACGTCCGAGAAAAATGTTGAATTGGGGTTTTTCTCGATTTATTCTTCTTCGACCTTCTGCTACTTTTCCTTCCTTTTCCTAGTCATAATGTTTTGATAATTCAGGCAAACATACAACAAAGTATAAGTTTTCTTTCAAAACAATTAATAGAATTTATTAAATTGGAATTGTGAGCAACAAAACTAACTAGGAGAAGAAAATCGAGAATAATTATGTTCTTTTAGAATCTTGGATTACTACATCCAAGGTTAATGATCAAAACCCACAAAAAAACTGAATGAAATGCTAACAGAGTTGAAGGTAATATGGGTTATTATATAGAGATTTACACTTTACCCAATGTTCAATAAATTCATTTAATTCTCATAACCAACAACGTGAGCCATTAAACAAAGGAAAATAAAGTTAGGCTTATTCAAATTTCGAGGCAACGTTCCTCACCATGCACTGACCTAACGTGATATCTTAATACTTAACCTTTAAACCAATGGATGAAGTTTGGACTGATGTATTTATTGTAAGTGTTTGTGCATTATTGCACCTAATCTGGTGATTATTATCGTAATCGAGGCATCAAACATGGGGTCATTATTTAAATAAAAAATATCACATGCAAGGAGAAAACCACGAACCAGTATAATCGGGTTACTGCTCCACCAATATCTTATTACAAAATTTTGTGCAAAACACAAAATCTGATCCAGTCCAACCGAACCATCGGGGAATTGGGAGCTTATTTTAAGAGTTTAAACAAAACTATAAACCTGATCCAATTCCACTGAGGAACTTGACCATCGGGGATCGAGATGATTATTGTAAACAATAAAGTAGTGCGAAGGCCGATCCAGTCTAACTGGGACATTAGGGCACCGAGGAAATTTATAAGCATTTAGAACAAACAACATACCCTGGTCTTGTATATCCGACCCACCAGATTACCGAGGCAATGAGAATCATGAATGATTTTTATTCCTTAGTTATTTTTATTTAAAAGAGACTATTTGATAATTTTTTATTGGACTCTAATATTTAAAATATATCAAAAGGAAAATAACCAATAAATGTAAAAATTGAAACAAATAGAAAAACTAGAAAGGGACCCATTATTATTATTCAAAAATATACAAATCAGGGGGGGTTGTTGAGGCTCAACAAATGACACCACATTGGGCGAATAAACTATCTTTGTCTAACTTTATTAAAAATGATTATTCACACTAAATATTAAAATCAAGTTCAATGACTGTAAGGACATATCTCTTAATTATGGGTACCACCATATGTTCAATAATTTTAAAATATATTCTCCCAAAACACAATCATTAGGTAACTGATAGACTACCTCTTCAAGTCAATTACTGGGGTTAATTTTCCTTAGCTTTGAGCCCACAAATAATTGGTATAAGGTGTGACCTAGGGCTTTCACTTTAGGTAAGTAGAATTTTTTCTATGTGTGTTCCTCATCTCTCTTTAACGTGGCATTGCCTCGTTTCCTGTGAGCTTCCATAGCCTCAACGAAGATGCCTTGGTATCATACACGTATTGACCCACTACTAGTGAATGTTCATAGCCCTGACATGTTTACTTGTACTTCCCACTACAAATTTCTATCAACTTCCCTTACATTGTGCTACACCCTTAATGATTTGTATATATGTATTGCATATAGAATTAGGTGTTTAAGGAAGCAGGGTGATAAGAGAGTTATTTGGATTTGCTTGGAAGTATGCTTACTTACAAAGTTGATCTTAAGGTATTTCTTATACCAAACATTTCAGGGATAATATTTTTAAATGTAAGATGAATGGGACTAAAAAAATCAATTTGTAAGAAAGCTAAAGCATAAATGCACCAATGATATACATATGAATTCTTGGTAACATAGGAGTTCCACCACTAATATATAAATTTTACTTATAAGTCATAGAAATTTATATATATGATTTAGTGTAATGCTTTTGGTTGTAGACATGCTTCCAAGTACAACCCAAATGATATCACTTATTTATTGAGGATAACTAACCCTTTTATTGTTACAAACAAATTGAAAAAATCAAACAAAAAATATGATACAAACATATTTACATATTTATAGCTTTATGTTTTTCTTACAAAAAATATTTTTAAGGATTTGGACATTCACTCGAAGGGATTCTTTTTCTCCCTCTAATGATTGAAGAATATATGTTGAAAGGCAATCCTTTTCTGCTATTTGAAATGGACCAAGCTAGAGTTTTTGAAATTTTGTATGTTCTCCTTTTTCCTCTTTGTCCCATTTCAGAACTAAATCATCAATTTTGAAATTTTATTTCTAACTAAATGCTTGTCAAATAATTTCTTAATTATCTTTTGATGTTTAGAGAAAGTTCGTTTGGCTTTGTTTCTTTCATCTTCCAATTTTAATAATTCCTCAATACATTCTTGCATTTTTGGACAAGGATATTCTCTAATAGATTGAGCTAATTGGAAAGAAGGTAAAGCTACATTGGTTGGTAGAATGACTTCCTTTCCATAAAAAAGGAAGTAAGGATAATTACCCAGTGCAGTTTTAGGTGTGGCCCTATCATCCCATATCACAGTTGTAAGATATTTGTGTCAATTTCTTTGATTTTCATTAACAATTTTCTTAATGATTCGAAGAAGGTTTTTATTGGTAGACTCTTCCAAACCATTTCCTTGCGGATAATAATTGGTAGAATATCTATTTTTAATACCTTTCTCTACATCAAACTCATTTAATTTGATTGAAGAAAAATATGAAGCATTGTAAAAAAGTAAAGTGTTAGGAATGTAAAACTTTGTAATAATAAATTGTTCAATGAAATATATCGCATGATTCTGATTAATAGTTTTTAGAGGGATGGTCTCTGTCCATCTCGTGAAATAATCAATAGCTGTCAAAATGTACTTGTGTAACTAAGAATAATTTGGAGTTATTTCTCCAACGATGTCCAATCCCCATTGTCCGAATGGTCCATCAATCATCATAGGTCGCAATGGGACTGTATGTTTTTTCTCTCTTCCGACAGAAGTTTGGAAAACTTTGCACTTTCAAACATATGTGTGAGCATTCCTAAATAAAGTTGGCCAATAGTATCATGCTCATAGGATATTATGAGCAATAGTATCACCACTAAAGTGTCCACCTGCATGACCATCATGTAAATCAAATAACACTTTATCAACATTTGATTTTTCTAAACACCTCAGTAAGATAGAATCATAATTTTGTATGAATAACACTCTATTATTCAACTGATAATGAGTAGATTTCAATCATTATGCTCTCTTATTCTTAGGTTCATAATGTAGAAGAGAAAATCCATGAGTAATAAAAACCTTGATATTTTTATACCATGAATAAGAAGGACTAGATATAAGATAACTTTCATTAATTTCTAACTCTGATTCATTTTCCTTTTTGTTTTATTTTCTGACTCTAAATCAATTGATTTTGTTGCTAGTTTGCAAAGGCCTAGACCTAGAATGATTTTGGATGGTTTAATTTCCAATTCATACTCCTCTAGTGTAGTCATCTAGTTTACTCTTTTGTCTCCAATATAGTTTTGAACAAAAGGATATTAAAAAATCAATTTGGTGTGTGACTTTAAAAGAAAAGGCCTAAAATGTTTGACAACCTTGAAAACTGCATACACATGTTTTTCTACTTCATAATAGTTCAATTCTGCACCTTGAAAACCTGTACTCATGAAAGAAATTGGTATTTCAATATTTTGATCATTCTTTTGGGTGAGAACAACAACAAAAAAACAAGTCAAAAGAAAAACTATAAAGAATAAACACTTTATTAAAATTGGGAGATGATAGTGTTGGGGCTTGTACACTTGCTTCTTTTTTTGCTTTGAATAATTATCTTTCAATTTTATTCCATTTGAAAACAACATATTTATTAATCATATTTTTTAAAGGCCTTACTATCTCTACAAAACTCGAGATAAAATGTCTGAAAAAATTAATCTGTCCCATAAAAGATTGCATTGTTTTCTTGTTATGAGGGAAGGGAATTCCTGATATTGCTTTGATTATTTTAGCTTCTATAAAAATTCCTAATTAGGAAACTATGAAACCTAAAATTTTCCCTTCCGTAAGGGAAAATACAATTTTCTTGGGATTAAGAGAAATGCCATATTTTCTGTTGTTAGTACCGGATTTGATCCATTCATTAGTTTGCACACTAATTGAGATTAAAGGGGCTAAAATTTAGGATCAAGAGGTCGAAAGGGAAATTTCAAATCTCAAGGATCAGAGAGGCAAGGCACATGGTCGAAAGCCCAAGAATTTTTGTAGAGAAAAATATAGCCCTAAGGTTCTGCAAATAAATTTCAAGTACTTGGGAGCTTATCGAGAGAATAAAGGTGCTTATTGTGTCCAAGATAAGCTTAAGCCCTCACCTAAATAGAACCATATCATATAGCCAAGGCTTAAATAATAAGTGTGGGTGAAGGTGCAATCCCAATCATCCAATGACTACGAGTGAGACTGATTGACATTTGAGGGTGCACGTTGCATAAAAAAGGCACCCGAGAGTTAATGCAACATTGGGGCGCAATTTTTTTTTTAAAGAGCTACTTAGAAAAGAGATAATGGTGTCGCATGGTAAGATACGGAAAATAAAAACCACTCCCCTAGGGTTGCGATAGTGGTATTTTTTTCTTGCTAGGTCTCACATCCACCATCTCATTGTGTATCCAACCATTCGCTCAATCCCATCTAGAGCCAACATAACAATCCACCTGGACATCGAGGAAGTTGATAGAGACCTCACAAGTCAATGACGCATATTTTCAATCCTGTCAAAGATTTCCAACTATGATGAGAAGGCTCACCATAGTTTTTAGTTGTCATATTGAACCCAACCACACATATGTCGAGTCCCATAGGAAACATCAACGCCTACATGGACCAATTCCAAGCTGCCACGTGTTCACGAATCCATGCTAATGTCATACAAATTTCACGTGTTTTTCCCAAAATTCAAAAGGCTCTGAACCATAGGAAAAAGGATGTGTGTACTCAAACAGGGGCCCGAGGGAGAATGTTTCAGGCAAGTGGGGTATTTACTAACATCCTGCTAAATCAGTTGGAAAAGATGTGACATATAACATGATATCTAGTGTCACATTTTCCATCCTTCACCCATCATCATACACATGCCTGCATTCGTCATAGGACAACAATCATTTCCTTGACGTGATTAATCAAGCATGCCCCAAATATTAACAGATCAGCCTAGGTGTGACCAGTCACATCGCTCCATCAACTTCCTCACCAAACATGTGTCAAGCTCCTATAAGAAAAGAACAAAGAGACCAAGGTAAAACCAATTTGAAAATAGTCTAGTTTCCATTGATACAACTATCCTGATGCCAAATATAGCAAATGATGATCCACATGTGCAAACCCCTTTCACGGGAGGGGATTATACACCATCCTAGCTATAGATGCAGGGAGAAGGTGTTCTATGTGTCACTATGGAAGAAATGTCCTTCTTGGGTATCATTAGAAAAACATGGAAATTAAAAGGGAATTCGGGAGTCTACCCTAATGCACAGTTGTATCAATTGACCAGACTGAGGAAACAACTTGAGGCAGGAGATTCGAAGCTCCTGTCATTGATACTCTACACCAACTAATGGTGGGTTTTGAGCATAAGGTGTTGGGAGGCCTTTCAACCAATCAATGACCCAAATAATTCCATGGTTGAATAGTCCCACCACTATAGATGATGACCTCATTGAGTTAGCTAAAAAAATACACCTTAAGGCTCAATTAGATGAGGAGTATATGCCCCATCCTGCACCAACTTGTCAGCTTTTCGGGTACAAATTTATTTTTTCCTAGTTAAATAATATGAAAATCAGTTTGGAAGATGAAAGCAATTAAATTTCTAGAGGAGGTATCAAGATTATAAGAAGCAAAAATATCTTCAAGAAGCAGTATTGGTCCAAGCGAGTAGTTTTCCCTTGAGAAAAATTGGCTATAAATCAATGTAAGATGCTCATTTTTAGGGTCGACACGTTGAGGAATTTAAGAGTATCTTATACTCAAGCTGTTTGATCAAGATCCCCTCATACAAAAACCAATTTTCAAGGCTACAAGGATTTAAGAGATTCATCCCTCATGTTATGCTTTAGTTTGTGCTTCTTTTTTGTGTATGTTCTCTTGTAAAAACCATCCCTCTCATCTCATGGCTTCTTGTATTAGATTCCCATTAATAAAATCTTGAGAAACAAGTTTCATAAAATGTACAGTGTAAATGCATGTTGTTTAGCTTATGATATTGAAGTGATTTCCTCTAGATGTATGACCACTTCATGCCATTTTTTCTTGTATTTAATGATGTGCAAAGGGTACCTCCATGGATTTAAATATATGAAATTGTTTACTGTTTGATGCATGGTTCAATGATCTAGTACAGTTGTTAGAATTGCTTAATTCTTAATTGCTCAGAACATTATTCTTTCCACAGGCTGTGAGATTCATCTTAAAGCTGCCTCACATGTCTATTTTGTATTTCTTCTAAATACACCCCTTCTCAAACTTAAACTAAAATTTTCTGAAGCACTCATAGACACACCTCTTAATGTTGAATGTTTTGATATTGGTTATGGTATTGTTTGAGGGTCAAGAGTTTTATAAGAGAGAGAGAGAGAAACTTACCCAAAATTTTGCATATTTTTTTCCGCTATCAGCATGGATTTAAGGATCGCTTTGAGTCTTATCCCCTGGGATGCCTCAACATAGTTGTTTGAGATACATCAACCTGGTTAGAAATCCCTTTACCTAGGTGGAGTTTAGTCCCATCTTGGGGGTGACCCACTGTTGAGAGTGATGAGAAGTGTGGTCTAAGGCTAGGAGGTTCGTGGAAGGTCTTCACGTAGTTGGTGATATTCTTACCAAGATAAGTGTTAATTGTGTGTTAAATTACATGTTGCATTATTATTTATGTGTTTATTTTTATGGTTTTTTTTTTCCTGTGTGTGGTTTATACCTGTCTTTATATTTATGGGTATTGTCTATCTATGTTGCACGTATATGTTTACTATTATTTTCATCTAAATCTGTGTAGTTACAAAATGTATTTGTCTGTTTTAAGTTTTATATATAAAGTTTCGCAAGAGTTTATGTTTTTATATGTTTTAATTTTCATATAGTTCAAAAAATGTTAGAGTGGCATAGCCCAGTTGGATGCTAGGGATGTTACAATATGGTATCAAAGCTTTAGTTTTCAACACTGAGTCTAGATGGGCAGAGCAAGTTGAGTTGAAGCGAAATTTCACATAGGATTGATTTTGAAGTGGCCAAATTTCAAGTTGCAGAGCGTCCATGGTAAAAATTTGGAAGCAATGACGTGGAATTGCGCAAAAACCCCAATTTTTGTTATTAAATTCATGGGAAAATTGAGAAATTTGGCCAAGTGGTGATAC
This sequence comes from Picea engelmannii, assembly GCA_009831015.1. Taxonomy (NCBI): domain Eukaryota; kingdom Viridiplantae; phylum Streptophyta; class Pinopsida; order Pinales; family Pinaceae; genus Picea; species Picea engelmannii. Next base: position 165,739 of record ML784505.1, read on the forward strand.
ATTCTTGATTTAATATCCGTTCTAGAAAATTCAGATATGGAATTGGTCAAATTTGAGGTTACAGGGAAGCTATGATAGATGGAGTGAGATTAATTGATTTTGAAGTGGCCAAATTTCAAGTTGCAGAGCGTCCATGGTAAAAATTTGGAAGCAATGACGTGGAATTGCGCAAAAACCCCAATTTTTGTTATTAAATTCATGGGAAAATTGAGAAATTTGGCCAAGTGGTGATACATTCTTGATTTAATATCCGTTCTAGAAAATTCAGATATGGAATTGGTCAAATTTGAGGTTACAGGGAAGCTATGATAGATGGAGTGAGATTAATTGATTAAAATTCTCATTTCGTGAATTGAGTTTGGGAAAAATTCGTTCCAGAAATGTCAAACAACAATGATTTGTTGTTACAGAGGTTGAATTGGTGTTATCAGGGTGAAATTGAACAAATTTCATAGTTGCAGAATGTCTATGGTAAAAATTGGGAAAAAGTTAGGCAAAAGACCCAATTTCTGCAGCGGAACTCACGAGGAATTGATGCACATAAAAATGAATGTGTGTAGGTGGGCGCACTAAAAATGCATGATGTACAGCGAAAAACTTGTGATGTGTGGAAAAATATTGGCGCGCGCTAAAATTTGGGGTTGCGTGGTGCAGAGTGGCATTGCACGGAAAAATAATGGCACACGAGTGTGCATGCTAAAATTTGGTGTTGCGCGGTGCAGAGTGGCATTGCGCAAAAAAATATTGGCGTGTGGGTGCGCGAGCTAAAATTTGGCGCTGTGCGGTGAAAAGTGGAATTGCGTGGAAAAATATTGGCATGCGCTAAAATTTGGTGATGCGCGGTGCAGAGTGGCATTGTGTGGAAAAATATTAGCATCCAGGTGCACACACTAAAATTTGGCGTTGCACGGTGTAGAGTGGCATTGCGCAGAAAATATTGGCGCGTGTGTGTGCGCACTTAATATTTGGCACTGCACAGTATAGAGGAGTAATGTGCGAGAAAAATTGGGGTGTGCGCACTTAATATTTGGCACTGCACAGTACAGAGGAGTAATGTGCGAGAAAAATTGGGGTGTGCGCACTTAATTTTGGCGCTGCGTGATGCAGAGTGGTAATGCGTGGAAAATTTTGGTGCGCAATTGTGTGCACTAAATTTAGCATTGCGTGGTGTGGATTGAGTAATACTGGCACGCACGATGTGCACACACATAATAATGGCACGTGTGGTGTGCGCAGTATTAACAGAGCACGGAGGAATTTTGTTGGTATGCGCACAATGTGGGTAAATTTTGTCATGCAACAATTTAGTTAATGGTGTGCGCGGAGTACTGGTGTGCGGTGGGGGCATACTAAAATTTGGCATGGTGAAACACCCAGAGTAAAATGCATGTGGAATATTATCGTGCGACACAAAAATTGCGCGGAAAAGGTATTAGTGCATGAACCAAAATTGTGCACGGTGGATATTGGCACGCAACACAAAATTAGTGTGCACTAGTTATTGGCACGACAGAGAAATGATCCACATTGGTTATATGTGCACAGAGCATGTGTTACCATATGATGTTGTTGCACATGCTAAATATGGGTGTACATGTTCAAATTTGTGTGCACGAAGTCGTTTGGATGGTCTACAACAACAAAAAACCAGTGAATTTCTGCAACATTTTATACTATTTGAAGGTGATCTTCTTCCAGTGTGTTTTTGAGGCCCCAAACAGTGTTTTTAGCTACTCAAAAAACCCAAGAACAGATTGTACCAAGGAACACTATGTCTCTATAGCTCAAATAAAAGATCCCAGAGAGATCTTTCTAATGGTGTAAACCGTTCGTCAAACAAAGGTTTTATGAGGAAGTTACAGGACAAATAATGGAGGGTAAATTTTAAGACCCAACTAACTTCGAAGGGCCATAACTTTTTTCTCTGGAATTAGATTGAGGCACATGATTAGTCTATGGAAACTATTGAACCATAGAAGACAGTCCTAGAACTGAATTAAATTTTTGGGCATGTTAAAAATGTTTAAGATGACAAAGAGGTACATGTAGCATTCCAGATCAAAAACACTAATTGGCCTATAACTTCAACAGGATGTAACTAGCATCCCAGAACCTGGAAAGAGGTGAAACTTGGACAGATTGTCTAAAATATGTATATGAATAAACCCAATTGAGCTCCTACGAAAAATCCAATGGAGTAGGTGCAAAAATGCATAATTACAACGCAGAATTGCCCCAAGTTGAAGAGTGAACAAAAAATTTAATGGACAATTTTCAAATAACCATAACTTTATGCTCAAGACTCAGAATTGAGCATGGAAGTAGGCGTTGGAATGGTCTTGGACAATAGAATATAATTATTCACCTAGAAAATTGATCTATGCATTCAATTTTCAGGAAATCAAAAGAAATAAGTATGATGCATTATTGAACCAGAATGGTTCATATTTTCATGAAATTGTTGAAATGATTAGCCTGGAAAAGTTCTGTTGGATGCACATTTTGTAGAGTTAACAACAACTAGATCAGATCAAGACCAGAATAGAGTGTCGAGGAATGGAATATGCACAATGGGCTTACAACCAGGAAGATGAGATCAGAGGGATAGATGTCCATATGAGCATTGAAGGAACAAACTCCAATGGAAATGGAGAAGGAAGGGATGAAAACATGAATATGGTAGAGACCATTAAAAATTTGTAGAAGGATGTCCAAAGCCATAAAGTTGATAATGAAAGGCTTAAGAAATCCAAGGAGAAACAATAGGACTTCAACATGAAGTTAATGCAGAGATTGAACAAAATAGAAAATAAATTGGATAAGGAGAGTGTCTCAAGTAAATTAATCAGGAAGTCACAAGTCTCCTGATGAGAAAAGAAGAACAAGAAGTGTTAGCAGACATCACCATCACTACCTGAGGCATTCCAATAAGAGAGCACACAAAAACTCAAGTCCATCACATGTTAGGAAGCATAAGAGGTCTGGGGTGGATGAGCTACGAGGAGAAATGAACAAAATCAAACCTCCTACATTTGATGGTGAGCACAAGAAGGATGAAGATGCAGAGACATGGCTCCTAGGCATGAGAAAGTATTTTCAATTGCATAATTATTCTTCTCATGCAGAAGGAAGAATTGTCATCTATCAACTCAAGGGAAAGGCATCCATGTGGTGGGATCAACTTGTGCAGGTGAAAGTGTTAGTTGGAGGGAATTCAAGAAGTATTTTGAAAATAAATACTTGACTAAGAGATACTATGACAAGAAAATGAAATATTTCTTTGAACTCAAACTTGGTAGTATGACAATAGATGCATATAAAAGAAGGTTTTTATAACTGTTGAAGTATGTTTCTTTCATCAAGGATGAGACAGTTAAGATTCAAAGGTATTTGAGTGGATTTCCATCATTCATCAATGACAAAATAAAATATGATGATCCCAAGACATTGGAGGAGACCATAAGGCGAGCTAAACGCCTATATGATCAACAAAAATCAAGGCCAAATTTCCAAAAAGATTGGGAAGACAAAAAGAAATTCAAGATGGATCAGAGGAAGAAGGGGAGTAAGCCACCATTCTTCAGAAATAATCCTCAGGGACAACCAAATTCTAGAGAACCCAGAATGATTGATATAGGAGATCAAATGGCAAGGCAACTACCTATTCAATGTTGGGGTTGTAAAAGAGATCATATATTTAGAGATTGTCCTCACATAGGTGAAAAAGTGAGGAATATTCACAATGTACAACAAGCTGAAACAATGGAGGACATGGATAGAAATGTACCAAGGATCTATGCAGCCCTAGACAACAAACAAGTAGAGTATCAACCAAATATGATTGAAGTGGAAGGTATGATCAACAACCAAACCATTGCTATTTTAATTGATTCAGGTGCTATTCATAGCTATATAGATCCTAAGATGGTGGAAATTTTTCATTTTCCAAGAAGAAAGCATGAAAAATATTGGTTGGTGCCGCTGGATACCGGAGCCAAAATAAAAGTTAATGATATGGTTAAGTTATGTCTTATGGACATGAATGGACTGAACACCAGGGAAGATTTGAACATCTTTCCTTTAGGTTCCTATGAATTTCTAATTGGGATGGATTGGTTGGACAAAAATCATGCTATACTAGCATGTCATAACAAGGCATTTACTTGCTTGGATGAGGAAGGGAACCTAAAGACAGTGCAGGGAATTCCTAGGGCAGTAACAATCAGAGAAATTTCAGCATTGCAACTGAAGAAATGTTACAGAAAAGGGTGTCAAATATTTGTAGCACATATGGAAGAAACACCTAAAGATAGAGTGTCAAATATTGAAGATTATGCAGTCCTAAAAAAGTTTGAATATGTGTTTAAGGAAATACCAAGATTACCCCCTAAAAGAGATATTGATTTCTCCATAAATTTGATGCTTGGAGCAGCTCTAGTATCCAAGAATCCATACAGGATGAGTACACTAGAATTGAAGGAGATGCAAATACAACTTGAAGAGCTTCTGAAGAAGGGGTATATACACCCAAGTGTGTCACCTTGGGGCGCCCCAATTTTATTTGTGAAGAAAAAGGATGGAACATTGAGACTTTGCATTGACTTTAGGTAGTTGAACAAGGTAACCGTGAAGAATACATATATTTTTCCAAGGATTTATGACCTCTTTGATCAGCTGAAATATGCAAAAATATTCTCCAAGACTTATATTAGGTCCAGTTATCATCAAGTACGAATTAAAGAAGAAGACATCAACAAGGTTGCTTTCAGAACAAGGTATGGTCATTATGAGTTCACAATGGTGCCCTTTGGATTATCAAATGCACCAATTGTCTTCATGTGTTTAATGAATGATATTTTCATAGAATACTTAGATAAGTTTTTCATTGTATTTTTATATGACATTCTTATATATTCTAAGTCCGAGGAAGAGCATGAACAACACTTGAGGATGGAATTACAAGTATTAAGGGAGCATCAGTTGTATGCCAAATTGAGCAAGTGCTCATTTTATCAGAAGCAAATTCATTATTTGGGGCATATCATTTCAGAGGAAGGGATAGTAGTGGATCCTAAGAATATAGAAGTCATAAGAGGATGGTCAATGCCAAAGAATGTGACAGAGGTTAGATCATTCATGGGCCTTGTAGGATACTATAGGAGATTTATGGAAGGATTCTCAAAGATTGCACACCCAATCACTTCCTTGCAAAAGAAGGGTGTGAAGTTTCAATGGACATTGGATGGTGGAAAGAGTTTCAACACTTGAAGAAATTATTAACAAGTGCTCAAATACTAAGGATTGCAGATCCAAATGAAGACTTCATTGTATGCACCGATGCATGTAAATAAGGACTTGATGGAGTCCTCAATAAAAATGGGTTTGTTGTATGTTATGAATACAGGAAGTTGAAGGAGCATGAAAGGAACTATGCCACTCATGATTTGGAGTTGGTAGCCATAGTGCATGCCTTGAGGAAGTGGAGGTACTACCTCATGGGGAAAAGGTTTGAGATGAGGATTGACCCTAATGGTCTGAAATATTTATTTGATCAACCAACTCTAAATGCTAGGCAAAGAAGATGGTTAGAATTTCTTAGTGAATATGACTTTGATATAAAGCATATCAAGGGGAAAGAGAAAAAAGTGGTTGATGCACTCATAAAAAGAGTGCATGAGTTGCATGCTACATCCATTAGCATGTACCTATCAGATTTGAAAGACATAAATTTGGAGGCTGCAAAATCAGATTTGCAATATAAGGAATTAGTGGCAAAATTACAACAAGGTATTTTGCAGTAGAAAATTGAAGACTATATTCTAGAAAATGATGAAATTCTCATATACAGGGGAAAAATTTATGTACCAAATTCCCATGAATTGAAAAATAAGATATTGAGAGAAATCCATAATGTACCTTATGATGGGCACCCACGTTATCATAAAACTATTGCAACTATCAAGAGCCAATATTATTGGTCAGTCATGAAGAAAGAAGTTGTTGATCTTATTGACAAATGTTTGGAATGTCAAAAGGTAAAGGTTGAGCATAGACACCCAGCTGGTTTGATACAACCATTACGCATTCGTGGGTGGAAATGGGAAGTTGTAACAATGGATTTCATCACCAAACTGCCCAGAACAAACAAGCAACATGATTCTATCATGGCAGTGGTGGATAAGCTTACTCAAGCTGTCCATTTTATTCCAGTAAAGCTCACTCACAAGGAAGCCAACATTGTTGATGTTTATATGAGAGAAATTGCTCGATTACATGGTATACCCAAGATAATTATGTCTGACAGAGATCCAAAATTTACATCAAATTTTTGGAAAGAATTATTTAAGGGATTTGGAACAAATTTGAATTTTAGCACAACTTATCATCCAGAATCAGATGGACAAACATAGAGCGTGAATCAAGTGATTGATGATATGTTGAGGATGTATGTTATGGATAAACCATCAAAATGGGAAGACTACCTACACTTAGTAGAGTTTTCTTATAACAATGGGTATCAATCATCTCTAAAGATGAGTCCATTTGAGACACTTTATGGAAGAAGGGGAAACACACAGGCAAGATGGGATAACCCAACAAATAGAGCAGTGGTTGGGCCAGATTTACTCAGGGAAATGGAGGAGAAAATGTTGAAAATAAAACAAAATTTAAGGGCTGCCCAAGACAGGCTGAAAATCTATGCTGACAAGGGTAGAACTTACATGGAGTTTAAAGTGGGTGATCATGTATTCTTGAAAGTGAAGGCCAACAAAAGTTCATTGAAGTTGGGAAACTATTCCAATTTGGCTTCTATATATTATGGACCATTTGAAATCCTAGAAAGGATTGGTCCAATAGATTATATGATTGCATTTCTTGCATCTATGTTTGTTCATAATGTATTCCATGTATCATTGATCAAGAAATGTATACCTAATGCTAATCATGTAATTGATTGGAATTTGATTCAGGTGGAGAAAGACGGAACTATCAAAGTGCATCTAGTATGCATTATGTACCAGAAAATAAAACAACACCAGAATCAAGCCATGAGGATTGTAAAGGTCTAATGGACCTGGTACGGTCCTGAGGACGCTACTTGGGAGCATGAGGATGCAATGTGGGCATAATACCCACATATTTTTGAAGATTTTGGAAATCTTTCTAATATGTGTACATAATGCACTGAGGACAATGCATAAATAAGGGAAGGGGATTGTAATACCCCTAGGCCGAACCCAATTGTAAATGTAAATGAAAATGTACTTAAGCTAGTGAGTTGTTTGATATAATTTTTTGTATGCACCTTCCATGGTATAGGGTGCACATGTACTGGACACTAAAATGATGAAGTGTGCACATTCCAGGATACTGCACGCAACAAACTAAAGTGCGCGCAATTTTGAGTCCAGGGATCCTTTGTGTATATCTTGTGTTTTATAGGCTGGTGAGCCAATTATTATAAGCTAGGAGGCTTATGTTTTGAATTAGGCCAGAGATCCTAGATGATAAAGGTCAGTGAGCCTATTTTTGTATATGTCTCATGATTAATATAAAATACATCACTGTGTGTAGACCGACCACGATAAAAGAGTATGGGGGACTAAACTACACTATTTAGGGAAAGGGGGGGCTAAAAGTTAAGGAAAATGGATAAGATAGGGAGCTTAAGCCAAAAATGAATATTATATTAATATTCCTTAAACTATAAGTATGGATAATTATTTTATCCTAAGTTTTAAAGATGGGGACAAGTGGGCCAAAGTAGCTCCCAACATGACAAGTGTCAAGTTGGGAACATGCATACATATAGTTTGGACTTAGCTCACTTTTCCAGTCATTCATTCATTCCATCATCATTCACTCACTCATTGAGATGTCCTCTGTACCTCCCTATACTTGTATCCGTACCCATACTTATATCTATACCTGGTTAGCTTGGGACATGGACTGAAGAAGCAGGTTGTCAGGCCCATGGGATACTGAAGAGGTGAGTTGTCAGGCCCGTGAGAAATTTCTCTCTAGGTGAGAGAATTGTTGGGAATTGATTCTCAAAGATGCTAAACTACAACTACAGGGCTCTGAGACTTCATGTCCGGCTTGTTTTTGAAGCCCTGGAAGGGAAGTGGGGAAACCAAGGGACTATTGAGCAGAGAAGGGGCACACTTCTTGGGGTGAAACAAGCATGTGGGGAATGAGGGACTGTAGGCTGTTAGTTTGAGTTGGCACCTATGACAAAGTCTTTCCTATTGTCTGAGATACATTATCTTGGTTAGAAATACCTTTACCCGGGTGGAGTTTAGTCCTAGCTCGGGGGTGACCCACTGTTGAGAGTGATGAGAAGTGTGGTCTAAGGCTAGGAGGTTCATGGAAGGTCTGCACATAGTTGGTGATATACTTACCAAGATAAGTGTCAATTGTGTGGAACAAACATGTGAGGAATGGGGGACTGTAGGTTGTTAGTTTGAGTTGGCACCTGTGACAGAGTCTTTCATGTTGTCTGAGATACATTAGCTTGGTTAGGAATCCCTTTACTCGGGTGGATTTTAGTCCCATCTCGGGGGTGACCCACTACTGAGAGTGATGAGAAGTGTGGTCTAAGGCTGGGAGGTTCGTGGAAGGTCTGCACACAGTTGGTGATATTCTTACCAAGATAAGTGTCAATTGTGTGTTAAATTACATGTTGCACTATTATTTATGTGTTTATTTTTATGGGTTTTTTTCTTGTGTGTGGTTTATACCTGTCTTTATATTTATGGGTATTGTTTGTCTATGCTGCATGTATATGTTTACTATTATTTTCATCTGAATATGTGTAGTTACAAAATGTATTTATCTGTTTTAAGTTTTATATATAAAGTTCCGCAAGAGTTTTTGTGTGTATATGTTTTAATTTGCATACAATTCAAAAAATGTTAGAGTGGCATAGACCAGTTGGATGATGGGGATGTTACATCCAAAATTAATGATTTCAAAATTCATTGAATAACTATTTTTTTTACAATTGGTTGATATTTTAAATCTGTTCCGAAGATCATAAAAAAAATCCAATTTGACTACAGATTTAGGAATGATGTTTTCTGGATTAGCCTTACAATCTAGTGAAGGATGATTAATTTCCAAATCACGTTGATTCTCATCGATGATTAAATATTTATATGTGTCTTCTTGTGTAAGAAAACTTATAATATGATTATCATCATTAAAAATTATCCAATTGGTTATATTGTTAGGAATATATGGCTAAACAATAACTCAATTAAAAACCTATCATGAGAGAATTCTTCAGAGGGAATTAGCATCTGAATTTTGAGCTCTAGGAATAGAGTTAACCTCAAAACTAGTGAAATGTGGTAACAAATCCAAAACATGTTGTTGGTAATTTTTGAGATTATTTGAAACACAATGGATAATATTTCATACATGTTTGAGAACAATCTCACAATCACCATAAACTTTAATGAATTTAACATTCAAATCAATAGTCTTTTTCAAACCTTAGATTAATGCCTCATATTAAGCTATGTTGTTTGTACATTGAAACTTTAGTCTGCAGGCTAACATGGTTCTTTAACCATTGGGATCTTGCAAGACACAACTTGCTCCAACACCTTCATTAGATTTTGAGCCATTAAAAAATAAGGTCCAAAATTCGTTATTTACAACTGATTCGAAATTATCATAAACAAAATCTATACATTTTGAAGAATTAGTTTGAGAAAAATTTACAACCTCAAACTACAAGGATGAATTCGTGAATGGTGAACTTTCTTCAATAAAATTCCCAAAAAATGAATCAACACAATAATTTCCTAAAATGGAATTTGAAAACATTACTAGCTCATTTTCACCATCAATATCAATCACAATATGTTTCATATGCTTTTCATGTTCCTCATCGATTTGATTGGGTTTATCATTGTATGGTAACCACAAATGTGAGTAGTCTGTAGAAAAATAGCAATGAATTTTTTCAACCCAGTCCATACTTATAAGCAATCCATAAGCTTATGGAATGTTAGCAACAATGGCGTCTATTGTTTGATGAACTTTGGGGTTAGAAGATAATCAAATAAACACATTTTTAGGTTCACCTAAAACCTTAACTCTTGTTCTGTCTAGTTATATAATTTGTATGGTAGAATTTTGTGGTTCAACGTTAATTTTCTTACAAATATAATATGGCATTATATTTGATGAAGCTCTAGAGTCTACCAAGCAATTGTGTACATTTTTGTTAAAAATATCAAAATTTAAAATAAGAGGTGGTGTGTGAGAGTTTGATTTATCTCCTATTAGTACATCATTTTCATTGACTTGTTTGTTCTTATTTGAACTAGAATTTAGGGAATTTTTTCCTTTATCTTTACTTGCAACTGCAATAGTTTTTTTCAACATTATTACTATATAATTCTTTAAGTGAATTGTTTCTCTTTTGTTTTAACTTTTTCAATTCATAAAAATAAATATTTTCTCTTGTTCTTTTCATGTCTTCAACCAAATCATAGTCAAGTTGATTGGATACCACTAAAGTACCAATGACTGATTTGTCTTGAGGTAGAGTTTTCTTGGGAGGAATAGAGGGAGATGGGGTCGAGGTACTAGCAGGAGGAACTTTACTTCTTGGTTGAACAACATTTACTTCTTCACTAGGTAAATATTCCTCATCATCAATAATACCATCGACAATGTCCCATATGAGGTTTACTTCATAAGTATCGACATTCTCATCATCATGTTCATTGTCTTCTTGTTCTCCTTCTTCATCATTATCTGCAGTATAAATATGATTACTAGGAGGTGGAAAAATTCTTTTAACAAATGGTCTCCATGGTATTTTAGAGGTTGAATCTTCTGCTACATTTTTCTTAATGTCTATGATGTCATTATCCAAACTTTTAATTATCTTGTGTAAAATCTCGATGTATAAATCCTCCTTATATTTATTTTTATCTTTAATTGTGAATCTCCTAGTGAGAGGTAAGGATATTATATCTTCAACAGGGGCTTTAATAGCTATGTTCATCATTTCCATTTCTACATGTAGAGTTTCTTTCATAGTTTCATCTAATGAATTTTTAGCTGCCATTTTAACAAAATTGCAATTGAGGAAGGAAGAGTAGTAGTATAAAATTCAAGAAGAACATTAGTTGGAGGTATTGAATCTTCAAGTATCTTCTTCAACAAGGTCATGAATCTTTGATTAAAATCCTTGATTTTCTCTTTTGTGTTCATCCTTACTCTAGATAATTTGAGAGCTAAAGTGGTCGGTGTTTTGTAATCACCAATTTTTTTTATAAATTGTTTTTCAAAAGTATCCCAACTGGTTATTCACCCTGCTGTCAAACAAAAATACCAGGTATATTCCCTACCTTCAAAAGTATAAGGAAATAAGCATAAAACTACATCTTGGTGTTCTACCTTCATTAGGTTTACTAATAACATGAATTTATTGATACGATATTTGGGAGACTCTTTGTTATTCGGGTTAAATTTGGGAAAGAACTTTTTTCAATGTTTAGGCGAGTCATGTTGGTCACCAAGAACATTAACTGCTCCTAATTTTAACCAAGGTCTTTGAGGTTGATTGACTCCAACCGTAACTGTAACTGTGGATCTCCAAGTAGTTCCTTGTGAGACACCAGATGTTGAACGAGATGGTAAAGGTTGATAACTTGGATTTCCCAAAGGAGTTAATATTGGAGGTGTGCCTAATACCAATTGTTCACTTTCCGGGGAATTGTATTTTTGGCAGTATTTTTTAGTAGTGAGAGGTTGTATCTCACAATAAAAGGAGGACAAGGTTGGTCGTCTAATTGATATTTTTTACCCTTAGCTGGTATGATATAATCAGTTGGTTATTTTTTCGAGATTTTTACTCTGTGCTCTCGTCAAAACTCCAAGACGTTGCAACTGTGGGGATCATCTAAAAAAAATTCTTCAGTATTTATAAAATATGCTAGTTTTTCATCAAGGATCTAACGAATAGATTGAATCGCAATATCCTGATATAATGATTGGTTTTTTTTGAATAATCTCATAATTTTTTATTTCATGTAATATCTCCTGAGTGATACCAGAATTTGAGATTTCTTGTTGAATTGGTTGTGTAACTTCTAAAAATATGGTATGAAAATATGACTCAGGTAAGCCAATCTCTAAAGCTAAAGGTATTATCTTGGAAAGTGTTATCACATAAACTTGTCAGAGTCTTGTGAATTTGGGATTTTTGCCTAGGTCTGTAATTTTTTCTGTCTCTCCTCCTTTTGTAGATCCAATCGTAAGGTTTTTTCCTTTCAGCTTATAGTTTTCTTCTTTTTTCCTACCTGAGAGGTGTTGGCCCTAAGCCTTTCTGTTTTCTCTGAATTAGATCCCTTCTCTCTCTTTGTCTTTGTCACTGGTCCGTTGTCCTTCCTGAGTCCTCAGTCAGTCATCCAAGTATTCATTTACAAAGGTTGCATCCATAAGCATAGGTGTAACACTTAAAATGGTTTGTCTTGACCACCTATTTCAACTAGGGGGTAAATTCCATGTGCCATGAATATATGCACCTAATGGTGCTACCAAGTTGAAGACTTGTTGGTTCTACAAGGCAGTTTTGACCTTCAGCATTTTGTTTTAATTGGAATTTTCGCTCCCCTACATGGGATAATAATGAAATAGGTCTACATGGATCATAGTTTAATTCATCTTCATTAGGACTTCTTCATTAGGATATTTCCTTTCACTGAGTGTTTTTTATCCTCAGGTTCTTAATTGGGCTTTTCAGCCTTATTAATTTCCCTTGAGTTTTTTACTCCCCATGATACTTTCTCCAAAGTAGTGAAAGGCGTTATAATGGTCGAGCCCTATGTAACTAAGGTATAGGAGGGTTGTAAATTACCATGTTATAAATGTCCTAGAGTCTCACGGAATTCCATTAAGTTTTGATAGGAATTTTTTAATAATTAAAATTCCCGCAAACTGGGGATTTTTAATTATTTTCGATGTAAAATGTAAAAAAATGGTCCTTGGGTATTTTTTATAGGGGTATGAGTACTAAAATAAAATGTTTCATACACCCCTACACCCTTGGACCAAGTCTTATCTCATTTGGACAAGTTTTGGTAGGTCTTTGTCCATGAGGAATCAAAGTTAGTAAAAAATCAGCATGTAATTGGCTTAATTAAAATAGCCAAATTTTGTAAAAGTCATGAAAGTCATGAGAGAGTGTGGGAAAAGTGTCCCAATATCCTTTCCTAAGTTAGGAAAACATTTTACAACTTAGAAAAACCCCCTTAGCCTAACCCACAACTCACATTCATTTTTCTCCTAGAAGAAGGGCACCCCCCGCTCCCCCCCCCCTCTTGCTCATATGTCATAAAAAATAAAATAACCCATGGGAACCCCTAAAACTTTAGGAAATTTCCCCACTTGACCCCACTTGAATTTTAAATAATAGGGGAAGTGGTTTCCCCCTTCCCAACTCACCCCTCATCCTCCCACTTGCCCTCTTTCCCTAAAAGTGTGCCCCACTTGATGAGACCCTCCTCCTTTGGATGGGTGACACTTGGAGCCCATCCAAATGGGCTCCCTCCTCCTCATTTCCTATAAATTTAGGCCTCCTCCACTCATTTTCTCATCTATTCTCATAGAAATTATATTATGCCAAAAATTCCATCTTCTCCCTCTCTCTCATGTGCTCTCTCATGTGTAAGTTTTGCCACAAGTATTTGTGGTGAGATTTTGGTGGATAATAAAGAAAGCTTTGGAGAAATTTTGATGCATTGGGAATCTTATTGGTGTGCCATTCTGTGTTATTGAGGTGATATATTTCATTTAGTTTCATGCTTTGCTTTCACTAGTTTGTATTGAAGATTTAAGCAAAGTATTTTGTTTGAGTATTATTGATAGTAGTATTGCTATTGGTTTTGTGGTAGTTCTTAGTTAGTTTGGAAAGTATTTTGCAAACTTATTTGGATGCTCTCACCTTCATTTCTTCTTGTGTAGAAAAGGGAAATATTACTTGGAAGTCACTAAGGGTTGAAGGATTGGCTCTAGAGTGGAGTGCCTACTCTCTTTAACTTTCCAAAGTTTTAATAATTATCTAACCTTGTTTCCTTTTCCTCTTTATCTTTCTAACATATTGTTATGACATAGAATAGATGCATAAAGTTTCATAAAAAATATCAAATTTTCTATTTAAGTTTATTGTTTATTTGGGCTAATCTATCTAACAAATTGTATGGTTTTGTAGCATTTTTAGAGGGTATCCTTCAACATATTTATTGCAGATTTTTAGCATTAAAAGGAGAGTTGCTACAAGTTATTTAGCCCCAAAGGCCTCCAAAGGGAATCTTCAAGTTGGATATCAAGTCTACCCTCTTTCTACTCTTTGAAATCAAGTGTAAGCCACCCTTGAGAGCCTCTTGGGTGTGCCTTCTTGCAAATTTACTTAAAAAATCTGATGTTGTAATAGTTAGGATTTCCCTTTATTGATTTTCATTTTTACACCCATACTTGGCCAAAACGGTAGGCATTGTGCCTCCACTTGTGCCATTGTTGTGGTAGTTTTGCTTTCGAGTTATTTCATTCTTTCAAACAACTTAATTTTAATTCTTTATTTACACCCACATTGGTCAAACGGTAGGCATTGTGCCTCCACGTGACCGTAGTTGTGAAAAAAATAATTTCATCTATTTTGTAAAGCAATCTACAAACTAATTTCATTATTTGTTTGAAACAAACTAATAAAACTTGTCAACTCATTTATTTTGCCCCACCTTGAAAATTGGCATAATCCATCCTTGCAATAATGGAAGGCTTGTTTTAATTTAAAATCATTGCTCAAATAATTTTTGTGTTCCCAACGTTTTCCTCGTATTCTCTCCCCTTACCACTTAGTTGGATCTCGGGTGACAAGAAATGGCAAAGGTTGGAGGTAGTAATTAGGCATCCACAACCAATTATTGTTTTTGCACCATAAAATCAAAGACTTGGAAAGAAGCTCGGGGTGCTAGGTTGGGGATGATCTCACGACGCTCGGCGTCCTCCGGGTGGAGTACCTTGAAACTTTGGGTTTGACCTGTGGAGCTAGGGTAGGCCTTGTTGCCATACTTTTTGAGCACCCAACACTCCCTTTTGGTCAAAATAATAATGGTTTTGGGGTAGTCACATAGTCTAGGACTCAATCTATCAAACTTGATCCCTTAATCAAAGTGATATCTAAAATCTATTAAAACTAAGCTACACACTACATTCACAACACATGCAATACATGTTTCAAGGCAATCTCATAACCTAACCTCACATTTCATTTTTCAAGTAATCTAATGGTGGTGTGATTCATTTCATGCAAGATTTCACTTCAAGTCTTACAATCACATTTAAGGCAATTCACTTTTCATACATTTGGGTATCTAAAGCATTTCACATTTCAAGCAATATCTACATTTTGTGTTATCTCATATGATTGGTCAAAAATATAATTTCCTTGTATATTTGTAAAATCGTTATTTGTAGTTATTTCCATTTCACAATATTTCATGTATAATATATTTTAATCATTTCATTTTGTAAGTAGAATATTTCTTGTCCTAGATATTCTTTAATTCGTCTTATATATATTGTGCGATTTTCTAACTTGTCTTGTTCATTTTAGGCTATCTTGTATATTGCAATTTGTTTATCTCAATTGTAACCTAATTATTGTTGTTTCCTATAGCATTGTTTATATCTTGTATAGTTGTAATTAATTCTTGTATAATCTAATTGACCCATTGCGCAACCTTAGGGACTAGTCATAGTTGACTTAGGGAAAGGTTTGACTCTCATTTAAAGATTTGAATTTGCATTGTTGCTTTCCATATATGCTAGTTTCCCCTCACCTTTAATAAACTAAAATTAACTCCTAGAATTCATCTAATAATTCATCTAGTAACTAGGGTCTACCCTCCTTGGATTTCCTGGGAGTAAGCCTAGACATAATAGGTTCAAGTCAAAGTGACAACGTGGGCTTTGAACCTAGGTATTGTGCCTCCAAGGACACACTAAGTGAGCAGGACTTAGCTCATGTTTGCCAGTGTGTATTAGGATGACAACATCTTTGGTGCCATTGACAGGGATAAGTCTTTTATCCTTGGTCAAAACGACTTAATTCTAATTTATTCTTTAAGAACTAAGTAATAATTTCCTCCCTAAAATTTTAAACTCGAGTGTGTTATTCGATATTGCTTAATTTCCAAGTGGCGACTCCATTGAATAATTCTGTGAGGTGCCCTACTAGGAGTAACCCGCAAGGGTTGGTGGACGCTCTTCCCGAACCTAAAAGGGTGTATAGGAGGAGAGTAAACAGATTAGATCCTCATAGGCTCCTTGATAGTCTTGGAGAAGAAGCAATCTCTGATATGCATCACTTGTTTTCAACTAATAATCAACCAATTGTTAATACTACAACACCTAATAATCCTAACATAACCATGACTTCGTTTTTGAGTCCTTTGAATTTTGCATCCATTCAAGGTGCTCCTCATGACATCCCTGACAAAGCTATTGATAAGTTGCCTACTTTTCAGGGAAATAATGTTATTAGTGACAAATCCCGCATCTTAAATTTTAACTTATGTATTGGGAAATGGTGTTGTGGTCATGATGAGGAAGATGTGAAAATGACTTTATTTGTGTATTCTTTAGAAGGAGATGTTGCAGAATGGTTTTCTGAATTCGATCCAGACAATTTTAACACCCTAGATAGTATAATGATGCAGCACCCCCTGCCTTAGCAGGTTCTGCACGACCTCCTGGTCTTAGGATCATTCAGAACTCTCCTCTGAGTCGGATTGACTCTTTTGTTTCCCCGCAAGAAATATCTCACACTCACCAGAGTGTATCCATAGGTCCTTCAGAAGCCCCACCTGTGCGAGCATGCACAAGGTGCGAGCTTCACCTCCACACGATCACCAAAACATGTGACCTTCGGTCCAAAAATGATCGAGACTTTTTCCGATTTGAAACTTTGGGTTTTGCGACTTCACGAATCCTTCTGCCAAGTTCTCTAGCTCACTGATCCCCCGAAATATGAAATTCTGAAAAGCCTAAATGGCTTCAACGACGCTTAGCCCCAGCCCACATCTCGTCCATGTGGCTACTTCCTTCGTGACTGCAACCTAACTCCGAAGGTGTGTCGCGGTTCGCGACTTCGGGACTTTCGACGCCAAGCATTCCAACTCCTTGTCCTTGGGACGGCCGAAATGTCGAATCCCGAATTTCCAAAATCTGCAACCGACTCCCTGCTTGGGTCTTGTCCACGAGACCCTGTCCCATGACTCAACGCTACTCCTTCGAACACTTTTGGGTTTTCGCATTTTGGGACTTCGTTATGCAAGGCTGCAACAATCCTTGCCCCTTCGCACTCCCGGTATCCGATATACCGAAGTACCTCTGCTGAGAGATCAACGGCTACGATCCAATCTTGATCGACGGCTCACATCCTTTCAGGGTTTTGTGGGTCAAGAGTCCTGACTCTTACCCTTTGCATCCCCCGGTAGCCAAAATTCTGAAATGGGCCTTTCAGGGTTTTGTGGGTCAAGAGTCCTGACTCTTACCCTTTGCATCCCCCGGTAGCCAAAATTCTGAAATGGGCCTTTCAGGGACTTCCCAAACCCTTGAACGCTCACCACATGTCCTCTGGCCTTCTTACTTGGGACCCACATGTCGTCGTTTCTATCTTCGCGATTCCGGGAGTTGCATTGACCATGCAACGATCCCTCTAGACTCTCGAAACTCTGAAACCCAATTATCTGAAGCCTTACCTCCTCTGTGATCTACGACTGTGCGCTCCTCGATCTGACGGCTCCTTCTTCTTCGGGACTTCACTAAACGAGAGTTTGCGATGCAGCGACTCCTCAAATTTGGTCCTTCAACCTCCCGGTATCCGAAACCCCGATGGGTTTGGATCTCTTCCATGCCTCCTCTTCAACGATGGATGGTCCTGATGCTTTTGGGACTTCGTGAGTCCTCTCCTCTGCGCATACGAGATAAAATCTCCTACAGCTCCTCCTGGATCTGATGGTTATCGTCTATCCACACAAGATCTGATGGCCTAGATCTGTTCTCCTGCTTGTGTGCTTTCCTGCCTGTGCTTGGATGCGAAGCTCAATGGTCTAGATCTTGCCTTTCAACACCGATCCAATGGTAGTTGTAGCTCCCTCCTGAGCTTTTGCTTCTTCCTGAATTGGAAGATTTTCTTGCTCTAAAAGGCCTCGGCCTTTGTCTTCTGCTGCAAAGCCTGTATCCTCGGCTCCCGCCTACGTTCTAAGGATGATGTTCCTCCTGAGCCTCTCCTCAAACTCTAAACCCTCCAAAGGGTTTTCTTGGCCTTCTGCTCCTCTTGGCTATGGCTCTGTGCGCAAAGGAACTTTTCCTCATGAGCTTGGTCCTCTCTGAAACATCAAATGGTTTCTCAGCCTCTTCACTCCTTGCAGGGTCTTTGCACAAAATAGTGTTATCCATCCTGAGCTTCTCCCTACTCGAACCTCTAAGGGACTCAACCCTTTTTGTCTCCCTTCAAAGGCCCGGAATATAAGTTCCCTCTTGGAAAATTATGCTCAAGAATTCCTTGTTGAGCCTACAGGGTATTCAATAACCCTATGAAGGTCTTACCTTGACGCTTCTTCTTCCTCTGAACTCAAACCAAAGTTCTTCCTCTTTGAACTCTTTGCACTTACTCAATGCCCTCCTGGAAGAGCTCTACAGAACCTTCAGTAGTTTTGTCTTCTTAATGAATTCACAATAGAGTTATCCTATGCACTCTTTTCACTTGCTCAATACCCACCTGACAGAGCTCTACAGAACCCCTCAGTGATCCTATCTCCTTATTGAACTCGAAACAGAGTTCTCATGTGCACTCTATGCACTGGCTCAATGCCCTTTTGGCAGAGCTTCCACAGAATCCCTCAGTGATTCTGTCTTCTCAACGAACTCGAAACAGAGTTCTCTTATGCACTCTGTGCACTTGCTCAATGCCCTCCTGGCAGAGCTCTACAGAACCCTCAGTAGTTCTGTCTTCTCTGTGCTTTCCTCTGCACAGTCTTACCTCCAAGGTATTCGACAAACTTGAGGTTTCTCCCTGAGTCAATGACTTCAGCTGGTGCACCCTCCTGGCACATCTTCGTCTGATATTCCACAGACCTCAGAAGTGCACTCCTTGCAATGGCTTACAGAACCCACAGTGTTCTATTAAGCACTCTCTTGCATGAAGCCTCAAAGAACCCAGACCTAGTGTTATCACTCTAGGAAACTCTCCTAGGCTGTAAGTCAGAGATGCCTGGTAACTTAATCTTTTGGTAACTATTTTCACAATAAAAAGTGTGGGTGTGGATCAAGTCGGAGGACTGAATCATTTATCACTCAAATCATGCATAAACACATTTAGATGGACAAGGATTTCAACCACAAATGTTCAGAGAGTTTACAAATAAAGGGATGAATGAAGAAATAACTATTATATCAGCAGAATCACATATAAAGCATATATGAATGGCCAATTACAATAATCATAGGAATACTTGCAAAGTTTAACTTATGAATGCAGTGATAAGATGACAGTTATCGGGCATAAACAAGCATAACAACATGAATATAATATCCAGGTGCAAGTACAGAATAGAAAAGAAGATGAAATCTGAACAAGTTATGGCAAAAGAAGCTTGCTTTACTTAATATGAAAATGAGAAGTTTGAGTACATAATATAAAAAGTCTCCAAAGTCGAACCTCTGGTTCATATTCTACCTTTAGCTTTATAGCTTTACAATGTAGT
Source organism: Picea engelmannii (assembly GCA_009831015.1). Lineage (NCBI taxonomy): Eukaryota > Viridiplantae > Streptophyta > Pinopsida > Pinales > Pinaceae > Picea > Picea engelmannii. The sequence goes on from ML784505.1 coordinate 185,535, forward strand.
TATGAGATCCTGAAAACATGGATCAAATATGCTAAAGATAGTAAATCAAAATTTAGTTGCAAAAGATGTGGGATGATCCCCAAAAATGAGGTCAATCCCAGATTTCATGGTCTTCCTCTCTTGTTGAGTGCTGGTGTAGTGTAAGATAGCCTCCCAAGGCTGAATGATGACTCTCCAAGAGAGACAAATTCGAATATGTTGATGTGAGAAAGTGTCTTGATTTTTTGTCTTTGTCAAAGATACCAAAAACCTTTGAAACACCTCCTCTTCCCATAATTTATCAAAAATAGCTATTGGATTTGTCTTGACAATTCATCAAATGTTCATTCGAAGAGGTTTCAAACCTTTCCAGCTCAAAAAACTTTGATCTGTGTAAAAAATTGATCATTCTAGAAATGACAGGCTTTCGGTGGTTAACTTAGAAATCTCCTGAGCGAATTATCTACCAAAAGTCCTGTTTTTCAGTGGTTAATGAACAGTCGTCCTGTTTGCCTAAACCACTGAAACTTCAGCTTTGAGAAAACTTCAAAATTGCAAAAATGCTTACCTTGGATCCCTTTTTGATGTTCAAGGTTTCTTGGATGAGGCAACCCTTGTTCGTGCAGATCTGCGAACTTCTACTTGCTGTGTGGAAGGCTCTGGTGTGTCTACCATGGTCGTAGCTAAGTTAGCCAGAGTTTCTAATCCAGTTTTCTCCTGTGCTGGTGATTGAAACTCCTTTAACTTCAACCTCAGAATCCTAAGTTGTCTATACAGCTTCATGTTTTCCCTGATCAATACCCTGTTTCTATCTTTAATCTTGTCATGTTTCTCTTTGAGGGTTTTGTTTATTTTGAACAGCTATGCATTTCTGTCAGTCAGGTCTATATTATCTTTTTTAATCACCCTTTCCAGGACTTCCATTTCATAGAACTGTTGCAGGAGTTTGTTGATTTTCCGTGATCTAGTTGTTTTAGGCTTACTTGAAGAGGCTTCTGCCACTGGTGGACTGTGTGCCTCTGGAGGAGTTGGTGAAGGTAAATTGGAACAATAGTATGCACCATGTTCAGTCTATACATTATCATGTGTCTCTGCCAATTCTTGTTCTAGTTCTGAATCACTATAAGGTAGGTTTAAAGGGTTATTTCCTGTAGCCGGGTCCTTGGACTGCTCACCTTCAAACTGCAGTTTTATTTTGATTCTTTTCTTCTTTCCAGAGGATGATTTTATGAGATCTCTTGGTGGTGAGATACCTTTCCTTTTCCTATGACTTCTTTTGGGAGTAATAGTCTTTCTTCCACTGGTCTTCTTAGTTTCATCTTCTGGTGGTTTCTCTATTTGGAATTCATTCCAGAAAAGAAAGAAACCCCAATCAACCTATTTCCTCTACAGAGCTTCCTTGACAAGAAGAGTAATAATCCCTTGGTGAGATAGTCTGCTAGCAACCTTAGTAGGCTTGGCTTTAACTTGTCTGGCCATTTTAGTAAGAGTCTTGTGGAAATAGAAAGGTAGATTTATTGGTTCTCTACCTGTAAAATGGTTAAGAAGTTTAAAGTGATAGAACATCACTCTGTTATACCGTCCTTCACAAGTAATATATACAAAGATTTCTTTTAACAGAGATTGCCACTGTGGTTGCAAGAAGGACATAGGGATATCCTTTTTCCAGATCAGATCTTTGTGAATGGGCAATAGATATGATCTAAATTCAACGTTGGATGGCACTGTAGATTTAAACCAACAGTCTCCTGTCCGTGGAATACCTGTAAACTCTGCTATAGAAGCTTCATCTATGATAAACTCTTCTTTCCCTATCTTGGCAGACCTTCCATCATATGCAATTGCAAAAGATTCAACTACTTGTTGATGAAAACTGGTCAGTTTTTCACAGTATGTGAATACCCCTGCTTGTTTGAAAAACTCTACTACCTCTGGGTGCGCCTCGAAGTACCAAACCCCATCCACCTCAGACCTCAACACTGGCCCTGCTTTCGGCATTGGTCAATGTTGATTGTGCCTGCGATTATGGGAAATTGAGCGTCCAGGGAGAAAAAGATTCTAGAATTTAGGAACACAGAGAGTATAACTCATGGAAGAGCCAGTGGGACAAGGTGACACAAAATTCGGATCACCGAGCTCAAACGCTAACCAAGTTTCGGGCGACAAATTGACTGAGAGTATGCCAAAATTTTAGATTTTCGGTGGTATATTCATTTAAATTTGAAGCAAGATGGGTTTCAAACTTGCCTGATAAGTCGACCTGGCTTAACTGGCTTGAGAGCGATCGCGGGACTCTAATGGCGCTTTGACAATCACCAGGGGAAACAGGATTAGGATCTCTGGAAACACGTTTAATTGATGAAATCGCAAACTCACGATTACTTCAGTGATTTCCATAATTCAAAATGATAATGAATGAGGATTTAATGACGGATTAACGAGATCATGATAGATCGTGTACTTGTGAATGGAAATGGAGGGAGGTTTCGTGACAATCATGCATGAATTTCAGTAACACTGCCGTGTCTAGATTTTGAAAAGACAAACGTGGTTGAAAGGACAATAGGAGCTTCAAACTTTCAGATAGACACCATTAGAATGTGCATACCTTCCAACTTGATGAGCTTTCGATGGTTACGTTTCATCATTGTGCCAACTTGACAGCTGGCTCGTGCGAAAGAACGGGCTTTCCATTTTTACTGTTGGAAACACTTTCGGTGGTTAACCGCATTCTTGCTTTGACCTTTTAACTGTCGGGAACGAAGGCTTTCGGTGGTTAATGAGCGCATTTCAGGCTCGCCTAAACCACCGAAACCTGAGATTCTGACTTTTGCTTGACCAAACCAAATCCAAAATTTCTTTTGGGCTTATTTACAGAATACAGACTCTCTAACCTACTTACAAAAATTTAGGAATAAAATTTAGACCACAACCTATCACCTCAAAAGAAAAATTTCCACCAATTTATTTGAGGAGATAACACTGGCTCCTATTGGGGATGAACGCCTCCCTGTGAGGTTTCAAGAACCATAGAATCAATGCCTTTCCTGATAAAAAAAAAAAACTATCTGCTAGTGTTTCCATTAGGCATTGAGTTATTCTGCAAAAATAAAAACTAAGACTAACATTACAATGTCTAGGCTTCACAGCCTTAGACAAAATAGAGTTTTAAAATCGCCCGTTTACCGGGCCACCGAACATTTCTTCACCTCCTAGATTCTGCAGCATCAAAGTGTTGTTATTTTGTACTTGGGTAATCATGAAAGGGCCCGTCCACAAAGAATCAAACTTGTTATTCTTGCCTTTATCCTGTCTAAGAGCATCCCATTTTAGAACCCAGTCACCAATCTAAAAATTGTCCACCTTCGCCTTTCTATCAAAAGTATTTTTGATCTTCTTTTGATGAGCCTATGATCTATCCACTAACTGTTCGTGTGCTTGTTGCAGTTCCACCAAATCAAGCATTCTTCTTACCATATCATTTGACTCAGTTTTCTCTTCCTGAAAGAATCTAGCCACTAGTAAAACTAACTGAACAGGAAAAATAACATCAGTCCCATAGACCGATTTGAATGGAGAGGTTCCTATGGACTTTTTGATAGTTACTCTGTCTGCCCACAGAGCAAATTTCAGTTTGGAATCCCAATTCTTTTTGTTTTCCTCTAACAATTTTCTGATGATTTTGATTAAGCTCTTATTGGATGATTCAGCCAAACCATTACCTTGAGGGTAGTAGGGGGTCGAATGTACCAACTGGATTCCCATTGATTTACACATGTCTACTAATGCCTCTGCTTTGAACACCGCTGCATTATCTATTACCAGCCTTTTGGGACAACCGAATCTGCTCAAAATATTTTCATAAAGAAATTTCATGACTACCTGGTGAGTGGCATTCCGGGTGGGAATCGCCTCTATCCACTTTGTAAAATAATTTGTGGCTACAAAGATCCACTTATGCTGACCGCTAGATGAAGGATTTATCTCACCTATAAAATCTAAACCCCACTGCTGAAAAGGGCCATTCACCACTATAGGTCTCAGGGGTAAAGATTTTAGCTGTTGTTTTCCCATAAATATTTGACATTTGTCACAAGCTTTGACAAAGGCACACACATCTGAGAAGAGGAAAGGCCAATAGTATCCATCCCTTAGGATTTTATGAACAGTGGTCTTCCAGTAATGATGACCTCCACAAACACTTGAACGAAACTGATGTGTAACTTTGACTGACTCTTCTTTGTCTAAACATCTGAGAAGCAAACCAGCAGGGTCTTTCCAATATAACAGATTATTGTAAATGAAGAATTTGATGGCTCTGAGCTTAAGGGCTCGAGCTTGAGTCATACTGAGTTCAGAAGGAACTTCTAGCTTTTGCAAAAAATGTATAATACCTGAATACCATTCACAAGAAGACAAGTGCTCTGCCACTTGTTGACTGCTATGTTGTCGATCTGTTGCCAACTCCGTCTGCAAATTTATTGAACTTTATCCTATGAAATTAATGTCCAGCAACTCATGATTTTCCTTTGTTAAGAGCTTAGCAAGGCCCTGGCCTTTCACCAATTTGGTAGGATTTACTTCAATGTTGAATTCAATCAACTTTGAAATCCATCTAGCTCTCTTTCCGTCAATATCAGGCTGAGTCAAAACATCTTTCACGGAGGATGAAGGGACATATGCGATGACCTTTGAGTGAAGAATATAAATTCTGGAGGATTTTAAAGATTTTATGAGAGCATAAGCTTGTTTCTCAATAGGATCATACCTTAGTTCAGTGTCTCTGAGTGTTTTGCTGAAGAAATCCATGGGATGATCCAAATTTTCATCATCTTTCTGTAGCAGAACTGCCGCCACTGTGTCGTAAGAAGCAAAGGAAAAAACATAGAAAATCTTACTATAATCTGGGCTGATCAGAGTCGGGGATTCCATGATAGCTCGCTTGATATCCTGAAATGATTTCCTTGCGTTGTCTGTCCATTTTATCTTAGACCCCTTTTTCAACATACATGTTATGTGTTTAACTAATTCGACAAAGTTTGGCACAAATCTTCTAACAAAATTTATCTTACCGAGTAGCGATTGAATATCCTTTTTTGATCTTGGCAAGGACAACCTTTGAATTGCCTCCACCCAAGCTGGATCAATATTTACACCTTCTGCTGAGACGATGTGACCTAAGAGATTACCTTTCATGAGAGAAAACTGGGACTTTTGGGGATTCAATGAGATTCCAAACTGCCTGCATTTCAAGAACACTCTTTTTAAATGCTTTAGATGCTCCTCATGACTGCTGGAATATACTGTGATGTCATCAAGATATATGAGGACAAACTTGTCCTTTTCTCCCACAAAAGCTATGTCCATGGCCCTTTGGAATGTGGCCCCAGCATTCATTAACCCGAATGGCATCTTGGCGTACATAAAGGTACCCCAAGGAGTAGTAAATGCAGTCTTCTCCTGGTCCTCAGGGTGGACAAAAATATGATTGTAGCCGGAAAAACCATCTAGGAAAGACATGACATTAGCCCCTGAAATCCTTTGTAGCAAATGTTCCATCTTAGGTAGGGGAAAGTTGTCTTTCTTAGAGCATCTGTTTAGGTTTCTAAAGTCCACACATAATCTGAACTCACCATTTTTCTTTCTCACTATCACTAGATTTGCAATCCATTTGGAGTATCTCAAAGGGATTATGATCTTGGCATCGAGAAGCTTTTTAATTTCTCTTTCAATCATAGGCAGAAGAAGAGGACTGATAGGTCTGAGCTTTTGTTTGAAAGGAATGGTGTCTTTCTCAAGAGGGATCTTGTGTTGAATGATATCAGGGTCATAAGTCTTTAGGTCACTATATTTCCAAGAAAAAACATCAGAAAATTATTTCAAAATGCTGCAATATTTGGACTTCTGATCAGCAGTCAATTCAGAAGACAGATTTATGAATTTTGGCTAGCTTTCACCCCCTATGTTGTGCTCGTGAACAACAGGATCTTTCTCCTTTTTATATGGTTTGTAAGGAATGCCATTCTGATCAAAAAGCTTTTCGAGAGGTACCAAACCTCGGGGTATATAATTGTTAGGTAGCTGAACAATATCATGCTGACCCAATCTTTGTTTTAGCTTGGGCTTCTGGGATTCTTCTACATTTAGATTTTGCTGGTCAACATGCATATCAGAAAATTCATCTACCACTTGAAGAAATCTGTTAAGTTCATCATCATCCTCAAAAACTTTCCAGTATTTAATATTGTCAGGAAAGGATGGTCTATATTTTACTTGGATCTCATAACTGAGCCTAGGGGGCATGGGAGGAATGAACATGTTGGCTGAAATAGTAAGGGAATCGGCAAGCTGATTCATATCCCTGGGTATATACGAAATGTCAAAAATAGAAAAAGAATCTCGCACTTTCCATACCTCATCCCTGTAGGCTTTCAATCTGACATGCTTTGCTTGAAAGGTACTATTCACCTGTTGTATAATGAGATCTGCATCTCCAAATACCTTTAAACCTTTTATCCCCATCTCCTTAGCTGAATTTAATCCCAACAACAAGGCCCATATTCTGCTATGTTGTTAGTAGTTCTAAAATTGAGCTTGAAAGACAAAGATATAGTCTCCTTTGAAGGAGAAATCAAAACTACCCCTGCACCTGCTGAATCTTTAGTACTGGCCCCATCAAAATACATGGTCCAGACTGAAACGTTCTTATCATCAGTTTGCGGTTCGATAGGCTTCACAAGCTGCATAGGAGTTGATTGAGAATCATCTATTTGAAGAATGCACGAGCCAAAATCTGTTTCCACAACATAAATAGGATGATTTACAGAATTTTTTGCATCGTTGATGATGTAGGCAAGTTGATTCTCCCTGTAAAGTATTTTTAGCTCTCCCCCAAACATCGAAATCATAGCATATGAAAGATTCATCTGCAAGGTACCTCCTAACCTTTTTCCCCATGGATGAGACAAGAGAAGCCTGAACTTAGGTGGGATATCAGCAACCACCACATCCATTACCATGCTTCTCATTGGCAATTGGGCAAGGTTTATAACGAGGTCTTTTATGAGGCCAAGACATTTGAATTTCCTAGAGTCAAAAGAGAAGAGATCATGATATGGTTTGGTGACCTCAAGACCAAGCTCATCCATCACTGCTTTGGGCATAAGATTATGTGACGCCCTAGAATCAAGCAAACAATTGTGGAGGATCTTATCATGGACATTTAGGGATATGTAGAATGGTGGACAGGAATCATCTCGGTCTTGTATCATAGGCCCTATAGTTATTGTTGGCTTGTCATCTTGTAGGTTAACAAAATCAGCAGATGAAGAGGTATTTGGCTCAAGGGACTTTAGGATGGCTGATTTAAAGATTTCATTCTTCATGAGTTCAGTTAAAGGCATAGGTATCTTTACTTTCTAAATTTCTGATTCAAAATTAAAAGAGAAAGCTAATCTATCTGAAACTTTTACCTCATTGGAATGAGCTTTGAGACTGACCTGCTCCTTGGCTAGGGGTTGTGTTTGCTTCTGCTACTATTTTGTAGGAGAGGAGGTATGTTTTACAGGAGCAGGAGGCTGCTTGGCAGCAACTTCTTTACTCTTCACGGGAGCAACAACTTCTTTGTTCTTCACAGGAGCATCGATCAATGGTTTCGGGGTAGCACTCTTGGACCTTAAGTTATAACCTCTCTGATCGTCTGTCAAGTAGACAGATTATTCAATACTTGCTTCATGAATTTGTTGGTCCATCAGGGCTTCTTCATAGTCTACTTGGGTCAGAAAGGAAGAATCATTTTAATCACCAAAACAGTTTATTTCATCTGCTTCTTCGACTTCATCGTGAGATGGTTGTTGTTCTTCATCTAACATTGCATTTTGAAAAGGTGGTATGATTCTTTGATCATCAGTTGCATCCCTGTCTCTCTGAAGGATCTAGACTTGTGGATTATTCCTTCTGTAAGGGAAAGCATTTGGATTTCTCGGGGAAAAAACATTTGGCTCTTTTTCCCTTGCTGGTTGTTGATTCTGGACCTTCAATTTTGATATTTCAGATGTCAAATTGTCCAACATCTTTGCCATCTTTTCCATTTTACTATTAGAAGAAGAAGAGGAATTAACAACAGACTTCTTTCTCTTAACATTTCCTTTGAGCTTCTGAGATGATGTAATGTTTGATTCAACCTCGAGGTGGCATCTTGCATTAAAGCAAGTGTGGTTGATCGTCTTTCTCTGAGGATTAGACAAAAATCTGGATCAAAGGCATCAGAGAATGTGATCTTTGTCGATGCGTCATTTGGTTTAATCTCTGCAGGGATCTTGCCAAACATTCTATTAAACCTCTTGATGAAGTCTAAGACCAACTCTCCATCTTCTCTCTTCAAATTTCCAAACTCAGAAATGTAGTATAAAATATCTCTTCTTTCTCCCCAGTGTTTTAAGAATACCTCATCTAATTGTTCAATACTTGTGACTGAATTTGCCGGTAGCTCTTTGAACCACTTTCGGGCTTGGCCATCCAAACTCTGAACAAAAACTATGGTCCACACATCTTCTTCTGAAATGTTAATATTTTTAGCATAAGCATAAAAAGCTTCAATATGTTCTTCAGCAGTATAATCCCCCGCTCCGGTAAACTTTGGCATATATTTCTGATAATCTCCAGTTGGCATAGTAGACAAAGGATTTGGCAATACAAGTGGGGCATACCTATTTGCCAAAATCTATTCCATCTTGGTTAAAGGAGCAGCCATAGCAGTCTTGGGGGTTGACATAGAAGAGGAACTCGTAGGAGATGAAGGGGAAGATGGGATGACTGAGTTAAAATAGAATGGTTGTCTTACTTCACCTTGAGCAGAATTTTTAGAAATGGGTGAAAAATAAGAGGCTTTATAAAAATGACCGAGCAACAAGGATAAATTTTCTTCTCCCTTAGAGGACAGATCATGGAGAATATATTCAAGAACATGCAGATTAGTGTGAGTGTATAGAACACCTTCTGTAGGTTTGATAGGTGAGGAATTCAAAGAAGATGAAGAAGAGGTTTCTTTTTTTCTGAGAGGACCCTGTAATTATCTCTTTAGGATGGGATGAAACATCGACCTCAAGAATAGAGTCAGTAATATTAGAAGAAATTGAAGGTTCTTCTACCTTTAATATTTGAGATAAATTTACAATTTCCTGAGAATTATGAGTTTCAGTAGCAGAGGATTCAACTAGAGGTTTTTTAGATATGAAAGAAGGAGGGTTGGTTTGAATACTTGAATCTACTGCCTTTGCAGATCCAAAAGCCTGTCTTTGCAAAGATTTACCCTTACTGATGATATTCTCAGGGTCAGGAACTGGTAATGTCAGTGGGCCTTCTTGGTTCTCCCTAGTGTGAGCTCTTTTTGGAGCCACTTCGTTTCAATGGAGTCGCCAGATAGAAAATTACAACCTAAATGATGTCCAGACTTTGTCTATCATCAAAGTTGGAGCTATGTCATCTCCCAAGGAAGCTGAGCTTCGATCTCCTCTCCCCGGCAATGGCGCCAATTTGTTATCACTCCAAGAAACTCTCCTAGGCTGTAAGTCAGAGATGCCTGGTAACTTAATCTTTTGGTAACTATTTTCTCAATAAAAAGTGTGGGTTTGGATCAAATCGGAGGACATAATCATTTCTCACTCAAATCATGCATAAACACATTTAGATGGACAAGGCTTTCAACCACAAATTTTCATAGAGTTTACAAATAAAGGGATGAGTGAAGAAATAACTATTATATCAGTAGAATCACATATAAATCATATATGAATGGCCAATTACAATAATCACAGGAATACTTGCAAAGTTTAACTTATGAATGCAGTGATAAGATGACAGTTATTGGGCATAAACAAGCATAACAACATGAATATAATATCCAGGTGCAAGTACAGAATAGAAAAGAAGATGAAATATGAACACGTTATGGCAAAAGAAGCTTGCTTTACTCAATATGAAAATGAGAAGTTTGAGTACATAATATAAAAAGTCTCCAAAGTCGAACCTCTGGTTCATATTCTACCTTTAGCTTTATAGCTTTACAATGCAGTTATGAGATCTTGAAAACATGGATCAAATATGCTAAAGATAGTAAATCAAAATTTAGTTGCAAAAGATGTGGGATGATCCCCAAAAATGAGGTCAATCCCAGATTTCATGGTCTTCCTCTCTTGTTGAGTGCTGTTGTAGTGTAGGATAGCCTCCCAAAGATGAATGATGACTCTCCAAGAGAGACAAATTCAAATCTGTTAATGTGAGAAAGTGTCTTGATTTTTTGTCTTTGTCAAAGATACCAAAAACCTTTGAAACACCTCCTCTTCCCATAATCTATCAAAAATAGCTATTGGATTTGTCTTGAAAATTCATCAAATGTTCATTCGAAGAGGTTTCAAACCTTTCTAGCTCAAAAAACTTTGATCTGTGTAAAAACTTGATCATTCTAGAAATGACAGGCTTTCGGTGGTTAACTTAGAAATCTCTTGAGCGAATTATCTACCGAAAGTCCTGTTTTACAATGGTTAATGAACAGTCGTCCTGTTCACCTAAACCACCGAAACTTCATCTTTGAGAAAACTTCAAAATTTCAAAAATTCTTACCTTGGATCCCTTTTTGATGTTCAAGGTTTCTTGGATGAGGCAGCCCTTGTTCGTGCAGATCTGCAAACTTCTACTGGTTGTGTGGAAGTATCTTGTGTGTCTACCATGGTCATAGCTAAGTTAGCTAGAGTTTCTAATCCAGTTTTCTCCTGTGCTGGTGATTGAAACTCCTTTAACTTCAACCTCAGAATCCTAAGCTGTCTATAAAGCTTCATGTTTTCCCTGATCAATACCCTGTTTCTGTCTTTAATCTTGTCATGCTTCTCTTTGAGGGTTTGGTTTATTTTGAACAGCTCTGCATTTCTGTCAGTTAGGTCTGTATTATCTTTTTTAATCACCCTTTCCAGGACTTCCATTTCATAGACCTGTTGCAGGAGTTTGTTGATTTTCCGTGATCTAGCTGTTTTAGGCTTACTTGAACAGGCTTCTGCCACTGGTGGACTGTGTGCCTCTGGAGGAGTTGGTGAAGGTAAATTGGAACAATAGTCTACACCCTGTTCAGTCTGTACATTATCCTGTGTCTCTGCCAATTATTTTTCTAGTTCTGAATCACTATAAGGTAGGTTTAAAGGGTTATTTCCTGTAGCCGGGTCCTTGGACTACTCACCTTCAAACTGCAGTTTTCTTTTGATTCTTTTCTTCTTTCCAGAGGATGATTTTATGGGATCTCTTGGTGGTGAGATACCTTTCCTTTTCCTATGACTGCTTTTGGGAGTAATAGTCTTTCTGCCACTGGTCTTCTTAGTTTCATCTTCTGGTGGTTTCTCTGTTTAGAATTCATTCCAGAAAATAAAGAAACCCCAATCAACCTGTTTCCTCTGCAAAGCTTCCTTGACAAGAAGAGTAATAAGCCCTTGGTGAGATAGTCTGCTAACAACCTTAGTAGGCTTGGCTTTAACTTGTCTGGCCATTTTAGTAAGAGTCTTGTGGAAATAGAAAGGTATATTTATTGGTTCTCTACCTGTAAAATGGTTAAGAAGTTTAAAGTGATAGAACATCAATCTGTTATATCGTCCTTCACAAGTAATATACACAAAGATTGCTTTTAACAAAGATTGTCACTGTGGTTGCAAGAAGGACATAGGGATATCCTTTTTCCAGATCAGATCTTTGTGAATGGGAAATAGATATGATCTAAATTCAACGTTGGATGGCACTGTAGATTTAAACCAACAGTCTCATGTCCATGGAAGACCTGTAAACTCTGATATAGAAGCTTCATCTATGATAAACTCTTCTTTCCCTATATTGGCAAACCTTCCATCATATGCAATTGCAAATGATTCAGCTACTTGTTGATGAAAACTGGTCAGTTTTTCACAGTATGTGAATACCCCTGCTTGTTTGAAAAACTCTGATGCCTCTGGGTGCACCTCCAAGTACCAAACCCCATCCACCTCAGACCTCAACAATGGTCCTGCTTTCGGCATTGGTCAATGTTGACTGTACCTGCGATTATGGGAAACTGAGCATCCAGGGAGACAAAGATTCTAGAATTTAGGAACACAGAGAGTATAACTCATGGAAGAGTCGGTGGGACAGGGTGACACAAAATTCAGATCACCGAGCTCAAACGCTAACCAAGTTTCGGGCGACAAATTGACTGAGAGTATGCCGAAATTTTAGATTTTCGGTGGTATATTCATTTAAATTTGAAACAAGATGGGTTTCAAACTTGCCTGATAAGTCGACCTGGTTTAATTGGCTTGAAAGCGATCACTGGACTCTAATGGCGCTTTGACAATCACCAGGGGAAACAGGATTAGGATCTATGGAAACACGTTTAATTGATGAAATTGCAAACTCACGATTACTTCAGTGATTTCCAGAATTCAAAATGATAATGAATGAGGATTTAATAAGGGATTAACGGGATCATGACAAATCGTGTACTTGCGACTGGAAATGGAGGGAGGCTTCATGACAATCATGCATGAATTTCAATAACACCGTCGTGTCTAGATTTTGAAAAGACAATTGCGGTTGAAAGGACAACAGGAGCTTCAATGATCAGGGGATCATATTTTGCTCAATTTTCAAAGTGCTCGGAATGCGACGAAAATAGTGCCATTGCGTCCGTCTCGTCTTCTTGATTCTGGCGGTATATTTACTTTCTCAAATGGAATCCGTATGAAGGAGATATCGCAATCTGTCCGCCAAGCCAAACAGGCAAAATTTTTGGATGCTGACTGTACATGTCCATACAGTCCGTACGGTGATGTGGCAGGACCGTACAGGCCATACAGCGATGACGTGGTAGATGGTTATTAGTTGGTTGTTGGCGTATTGGATGATGACATGTGTCCGGTTGGTGGCGAGTTATATGAGGACACGTGGCCCAATCTCTGGGCGCCATGTGTCCCCTCATCATTTGTTTATATGGTTATGTAAAATTGTATGGGGAGTCTGCGGGGTTCGACCCCGGGACCTCCCCCAACATTAAACACTTCATAACTCTCCGCTAGCCAAAGTTCCGCCAATTGTGCCTTGTTAACTATACCACAAAATAAATATTTATGTTTGAAAGTTATGCCAACGGGAAAGGGGGGTCGGGCCGGGGCTTAGCCCCGACCCGTGGACGTATTACAACGCATATGACCCACATATTTATGTATTGGCCCGAATGTTTTGGCAGGCGCGCATTCCATTTATATGTTATATTGTATTGCAATACATTGCAATTGCAATGTATTTGTTATATGTATTATGTGTATGCGTGGGGTTTGAAACCACGACCCGCGTGTTAAATGTTGGCGCTGGAATACAATGGAAAATGCATGGTTTTAAACGGTTTGACCACCATTTTTCCCAGCGCAAGGTCACATGGCCATATGCCCGAGTGCCGAGGTGGTTAGGGGATGGAGGCGCCTTAACCGTCCTACGGTTTGCACCGTTGGCGCGGTTGCGCCCGGTGCCAGGTTTTTACACTTTAAAGAGCGTGTGAGCCAGGTTCACTCAAGGGGGAGTGTGAATTGTAGAACTAGAGACAGCAAGCTTGGAGAAGGAGACTTCCAGGAGGCCTATCTTTCTCATTTTTTGATCGTTTCAGGTGCCGAAAGAGCCCAGACAGGGGATTTGGGACGTTGGGAAGCCATTGGAGCAGTCGATTTGTTAGTTTGAGAATTGTAAGACATGTTTTTGGGCACTTTGATCAATTTAATAATAATGATCCATTGGAAGCTGGACCAGGAGATGTAGCCCAGAGAGGGGTGAACTCCTTTATCAAGTTGTTGTGTTTATGTGCTGATGTTCATTGTTTATGCTGCTGTCTATGTGTATTTCACATAAGTAATCCTTAATTGATGTGTTGCAAATTGATCCTGTTGCTTTAAACACATAACATTTCACTTCCAATAATTATTCAAGTTTTTCAAGTCTTCTTCATTTTTAGATCAATTTGGTATCAGAGCACTGGTTTTGAAGACTTGATTGTTTGCAAGTTTTGTTTCTGATGCTCACAAGGTTGAAACTCACACGAGGAGAAGGTCAAATTGTGGAGCCAAGTTCTTATCCAACGAGGAGGAAGCAGTTTCATTCACCGCAAGTTGCAGAGAGACATTCACCAAGCATGGCACATACAGAAGATCATGAACGTGTTCCGAATGAAGAAGAAGACTTCAGGCAGACTATCATACAGATGAGAGATATGATGAAAGTCATAATGGAACGGAACATGATGTCGCAGGGTGAAGGCTCTAACCCTTCAATGCATAAGGGAGGCGGTGGTGACAAGACTCCAGGCAGAGATGGAGGGAATGGTGCTTCTCCACCACCCTCTCCTCCTCCATCATCATCATCATCATCATCTTTTTCTTCTTCTTCAAGTTCGAAACATCTTCCCAATGGGCATGGTAAAACTCCTTCGCAAATTCCTTCATTAAAGATTGATATAAAATTTGAGTTGCCACTTTATAATGGAGAAGTTAATGCTGAAAAGTTAGATAACTAGATACGTCAAATTGAAGTCTATTCTAGAATACAAAAGATTCAAGATGATGAAACCAAAATTCAGTTAGCTTCATTAAGA
>ML784505.1:203370-240066 GCA_009831015.1 Picea engelmannii
CAAAATTTTCGGCAAGATTGGTAACAATGCTTTTCGTTTAGATTTGCCTCCATATATGCAGATGTATGCAGTTGTTAATGTTGAGAATTTGAAGTTGTACGAGCCTTTGTTGATCGATGATCAAGGAGAGCATGTTCAGATTCCTTCCATAGATGATTTTTCTCCAGAGTATCTAACAGAACTGCAAGAAGACACCATACTTGACAGGAGGATGTGAACTTCGAAGAGAGGAAATGTGGAGTATTTGCGAGTTGGTCTTAAAGGGACGAATCCAAGCAAGGCCAAGTGGATTGAGGTTGGAAGGGTGAGGGAACTATACCCTCATCTTCACATAGACTGAGATAGTATTTTGGAGGTCCAAAAGCTTTCCAATGGGGAGGTGTGATCAGGGGATCAAATTTTGCTCAATTTTCAAAGTGCTCGGAATGTGACGAAAATAGTGCCATTGCGTCTGTCTTGTCTTCTTGATTCCGGCGGTATATTTACTTTCTCAAATGGATTCTGTATGAAGGAGATATCGCGATCTGTCCACCAAGCCAAACAGGCAAAATTTTTGGATGCTGATTGTACCTGTCCGTACATTTCGTACGGTGATGTGGCAGGACCGTACAGACCGTATGGCGATGACGTGGCAGATGGTTATTGGTTGGTTGCTGGCGTATTGGATGATGACACGTGTTCGGTTGGTGGCGAGTTATATGAGGACACGTGGCCCAATCTCTGGGCGCCATGTGTCCCCTCATCATTTGTTTATATGGTTATGTAAAATTGTATGGGGAGTCTGCGGGGTTCGACCCAGGGACCTCCCCCAACATTAAACACTTCATAACTCTCCGCTAGCCAAAGTTCCGCCAATTGTGCCTTGTTAAATTTACCACAAAATAAATATTTATGTTTGAAAGTTATGCCAACAGGAAAGGGGGGTCGGGCCGGGGCTTAGCCCCGACCCGTGGACGTATTACAATGCATATGACCCACATATTTATGTATTGGCCCGAATTTTTTGGCGCGCGCGCGCATTCCATTTATATGTTATATTGTATTACAATACATTGCAATTGCAATGTATTTGTTATATGTATTATGTGTATGCGTGGGGTTTGAAACCACGACCCGCATGTTAAATGTTGGCGCGGGAATACAATGGAAAATGCACGGTTTTAAACGGTTTAACCACCATTTTGCCCAGCGCAAGGTCACATGGCCATATGCCCGAGTGCCGAGGCGGTTAGGGGCTGGAGGCGCCTTAACCGTCCTACGGTTTGCACTATTGGCGCGGTTGTGCCCGGTGCTAAGTTTTTACGCTTTAAAGAGCATGTGAGCCAGGTTCACTCAAGGGGGAGTGCGAATTGTAGAACCAGAGACAGCAAGCTTGGAGAAGGAGACTTCCAGGAGGCCTATCTTTCTCATTTTTCGACCGTTTCAGGTGCCGAAAGAGCCCAGACAGAGGTTTTGGGACGCTGGGAAGCCATTGGAGCAGTCAGTTTGTCAGTTTGAGCATTGAAAGACATGTTTTTGAGCACTTTGAGCAATTTAATAATAATGATCCATTGGAAGCTAGACCAGGAGATGTAGCCCGGAGAGGGGTGAACTCCTTTATCAAGTTACTGTGTTTATGTGATGATGTTCATTGTTTATGCTGCTGTCTATGTGTATTTCGCATAAGTAATCCTTAATTGATGTGTTGCAAATTGATCCTGTTGCTTTAAACACATAACATTTCACTTGCAATAATTATTCAAGTTTTTCAAGTCTTCTTCATTTTTAGATCATTCAAACTTTCGGATAGACACCATTAGAACGTGCATACCTTCCAACTTGACGAGCTTTCGGTGGTTACGTTTCATCATTGCGCTAACTTGACAGCTGGCTCGTGCGAAAGCACGAGATTTCCATTTTTACCATTGAAAACACTTTCGGTGGTTAACCGCATTCTTGCTTTGACCTCTTAACTGCTGGGAACGAAGGCTTTCGGTGGTTAATGAGCGCATTTCAGGCTCGCCTAAACCACCGAAACCTGAGATTCTGACTTTTGCTTGACCAAACCAAATCCAAAATTTCTTTTGGGCTTATTTACAGAATACAGACTCTCTAACCTACTTACAAAAATTTAGGAATAAAGTTTATACCACAACCTATCTCCTCAAAAGCAAAATTTCCAGCAATTTATTTGAGGAGATAACACCTGGAATCAAAGAAATCACAGATAGAAAAACCTATCTGTCCCTGCAAATGCACACCTAACATACATCTACAACATAAAATAACACACAAAGACATTCATCATACATAGAATCATTGCAGGAAAAACTAATCTGTTTTGTATTAATAAAAATGCCTCTTTACAGTGTGTTCTGAGCGCGGACTGCAACAGAGTCTCGACTCTCTCTCTCCTATATTCCTTCTCTATGCATAACTCTACCAACTAACTCAAAATAAGATCTAAGATATTTTTACAAAAGGGGGCTCCTTGAGCGCTTCCCTCCAAGCTACCTACTCTCATAAATTACATTCATTTACAATGAATGGTTGTCTAGTCCAAATCGGATCTAGATCCTAGCCTTACAACCATTTAAGGCATCCTTTAACTAATCATACGCATGCAAATGGATTTATGGCTCCACATCCTTACAAAACATTTAATACATTAATTTCCAAATTCAAAATTTGAAAGTGAGAGGGTTGCACCTCTCCTCTCCCCATTGAATGCACGTTGATGATGTGTTGGTTGGCACGTAGCTGGGCTTTGGAGCGATTCTCCTGCATCAAACTCCTCTGCTGTGAAAAATTCATGATCTCCTGCTCATGAGCTTCCCAACATGGCTATCGAAATCCACCTGGATCCCAAATAGTTCTTTGGAGTTGTCCATCTTCTCCACTGCTTTGCGACTGCTGCTGCTACTGCTCTACTACTATGCCAGGTCCTCTTTTGCTCAGCATCTCGTTTCTAATCTCTTCTGATGATTTGATCATTAGCCTCCTGATGTTCTCTATCACCTCATCCAATTGCTTCTCTGGTTGGCTCTCCTTTTGCAGTCTACTCCACTGCACTTCCTCGTCAGTGGGTAGATCATCATGATCTCCCATGCCATCTTCTCCATATGTTGTGGCCTTAACTCGCCACTCTGCTATAGACTTCAGCTCTGCAATCTCATTACTGAGCTACTTCTTAACTTCCTCTTGTGGTAGCTTTTCTTCTGCCATTTCAGTTGCTGGCATGTCTCCATCTTCCTCCAGTTGTTCCTCAGACTAGAATTTCCCTTCATCTGCTTCCAACCTGATCTGTTGGATGTGCATGCTCTACACCTTCACCCTTCTCTCCAGGGCTTCAAATTCTTCACATAGATCAACAAAGTCCATGTTGTCTTCTTCCTCTTTTTCTTCTTCTTCTATTGCAAGCTCCAGTGCTACAGTCATCTCCTTTTCATCTTCCTGGCTGAAAATTTTGATCCATTCTTCTGAATGCTCCTTTCCTTCTTCTTGGGAAGCCTATGATATCTTCTCCAACTCTTCTTCCATGACAGTCATAGCTGGATCTCTTTCTGTTGTTGCTGCTGCATCGACAAAACACACGCTGGCCTCAACTGGGCTATATGGTAGGAATACTTCAATTCCTCCAATCATCAGAATTCCCTTCTGATCTTCCTTCTCTGTCAGCTCCTCTCGCTGATCCAAACTCATCCCTAAGTTCATGAGACTTTTAGACAGTCTCATTTGCTCTCCCTTGCCCACCTGGCAATATGGGATTTCTCTACTTCCCACTTGGCAGTCTACGAGCTCCTCTAGTGATCTCAGTTCATCCTCATCACTGAGATTTCTCCTAGCCTCTAGTTCACATACATGAACCATCTCCTCCTCTGGTTCGTTGAGGTCTTCAGCATGCCTCAACCATCCTTTCAATAGTCTCCATTGTCTTCTGGCCAATAATTTATGAATCAGCCATTTCACCTTCCTCCTGATGGGCCATTCATACACCCATCGCGATATTGCATCCTCCTGCATTTGAAATGAAAGCTCCTCCATTCTCGCTCTGATCTCAACGAGCTCTTTATCCATTGCATCCCTTCTCTGCTGCTGGTGGTTCTTCTATCCATCGCGTCCATGGCCTTCAGTAGCCATCTTTTGCCTCCTACTTTCCCTCCTAGAAAGTTTGTTGTCACTCTGCAACCATGAGTGCTTCCAGCATCTCCTACAGTCCTATTGACTATCTATTTGAATGTTGCACACCTTGCAACAATCTCCATATAGCTTCAACACTCTGTCTTCCTTTGCCTCTGTCAATAAGTTGCCTCTGTCACCTACAAAAGTCAAATCTCGCTCTGATACTACTTGATGTGTATCAGAGTATTTCCTTTTCCTTCTCTGCCTCCTTTTTCCTGCAGTATACTGACAGAAAGTGGCTCTGATACCACTTTGGTGCAACACCCCCTGCCTTAGCAGGTTCTGCACGACCTCCCGGTCTTAGGATCATTCTGAACTCTCCTATGAGTCGGATTGACTCTTCTGTTTCCCCACAGGAAATATCTCACACCCACCAGAGTGTATCCATAGGTCCTTCATAAACCCCACCTGTGCAAGCATGCATAAGGTGCGAGCTTCACCTCCACACAGCCACCAAAATATGTGACCTTCGGCCCAAACACGATTGGGACTTTTTCTGATTTGGAACTTCGGGTTTCGTGACTTCGTGAATCCTTCTGTTGATTTCTCTGGCTCCCCGATCCCACGAACTCGGAAATGACGAAAAGCCTAAATGGATTCAACAATGCTTAGCCCCAGCCCACATCTCGTCCATGTGGTCGCTTCCTTCATGACCGCAGCCTAACTCCGAAGGTGTGTCGCGGTTCACGACTTCGGGACTTCCGATGCCAAGAATTCGAACTCCTTGTCCTCGGGATGGCCGAAATGTCGAATACTAAATTGCCGAAATCTATGACTGGCTCCCTGCTTAGGTCTTGTCAACGAGACCCTGTCTTGTGACCCAGTGCTACTCCTCCAAATGCTTTTGGGTTTTCATGTTTCGGGACTTCGCGATGCAAGGCTGCAACAATCCTTGCCCCTTCGCACTCCCGGTATCTGATATACCGAAGTACCTCTGCTGAGATATCAACGATTGCGGTCGAATCTTGATCGATGGCTCACATCCTTTTGGGGTTTTGTGGGTCAAGAGTCATGACTCTTTCCCTTTGCATCCCTCGATAGCTGGAATATCGAAATGGGCCTTTCGGGGACTTCCCGAACCCTTGACCGCTCACCACGTGTCCTCTGGCCTACTTACCTGGGACCCACCTGTCGGCGTTTCGCTCTTCGTGATTCCAGGAGTTGCATTAACCATGCAACTCTCCCTCTAGACTCCCGAAACTCTGAAACCTGATTGTCCGAAGCCTTACCTCCTCCATGATCTACGGTCGTGCGCTCCTCGATCCAATGACTCCTGCTTCTTCGGGACTTTGCATACCGAGAGTTCGTGATGCAGTGACTCCTCAACTTTTGGTCCTTCAACCTCCCAGTATCCGAAACCTCGATGGGTTTGGATCTCTGCCACGCGTCCTCTTCAACGATGGACGGTCCCGATGCTTTCGATACTTTGTGAGTCCTCTCCTCTATGCATACGAGATTAAATCTAGTGTAGCTCCTCCTTGATTCAATGGCTATTGGCTATCCATGCAAGATCTGACGGCCTAGATCTGTTCTCCTGCTTGTGCACTTTCCTGCCTGTGCCTGGACGTGAAATTCAACGGTCCAGATCCCACCTTCCAACACCGATCCAACGATAGTTATAGCTCCCTCCTGAACTTCTACTTTTCCCGAATTGGAAGATTTTCTTGCTCCAAAAGGCCTCGGCCTTTGTCTTCTTCTACAAAGCCTGTATCCTTGGCTCCCACCTACGTTCTAAGGACGTTGTTCCTCCTGAGCTTCTCCTCAAACTATGAACCCTCCAAAGGGTTTTCTTGGCCTTCTACTCCTCTTGGCTATGGCTCTGTGCGCAAAGGTACTTTTCCTCATGAGCTTGGTCCTCTCTGAAACCTCAAAGGGTTTCTCAGGCTCTGCACTCCTTGTAGGGTATTTTCACAAAATAGTGATATCTGTCTCGAGCTTCTCCCTGCTCGAACCTCTAAGGGACTCAACCCTTTTTCTCTCCCTTCAAAGGGGAATATAAGTGCCCTCTTGGCAACTTATGCTCAAGCACTCCTTGCTGAGCCTGCAAAGTGTTAGTAACCCTGTGAAGGTCTTCCCTTGATGCTTCTTCTTCCTCTGAACTCAAACTAGAGTTCTTCCTCTGTGAACTCTTTGCACTTACTCAATGCCCTCCTGGTAGAGCTCTATAGAACCTTCAGTAGTTCTGTCTTCTTACTGAACTCACAATAGATTTCTCCCGTGCACTCTTTGCACCTGCTCAATGCCCACCTGGTAGAGCTCTACAGAACACCTCAGTGATCTTGTCTCCTTACTGAACTCGAAACAGAGTTCTCCTATGCACTCTATGCACTGGCTCAATGCCCTCCTGGCAGAGCTTCCACAGAATCCCTCAGTGATTCTGTCTTCTCAACGAACTCGAAATAGATTTCTCTTGTGCACTCAGTGCACTTACTCAATGCCCTCCTAGCAAAGCTCTACATAACCCTCAGTAGTTCTATCTTCTCTGTGTTTTCCTTTGCATAGTCTTACCTCCAAAGTATTCAACAACCTTGAGGTTTCTCCCTGATTCAATGACATCAGCTGGTGTGCCCTCCTGGCATGTCTTCGTCCTAGATTCCGCAGAACTCATAAGTGCACTCCTTGCACTGGCTTATAGAACCCACAGGGTTCTGTCATGCACTCTCTTGCATGAAGCCTCAAAGAACCCAGACTTGGAATCAAAGAACTCATAGATATAAAAACCTATTTGTCCCTGCAAATGCACACCTAACATACATCTACAGCATAAAATAACACACAAAGACATTCATCATACACAGAATCATTGTAGGAAAAACTACTATGTTTTGTATTAATAAAAATGCCTCTTTACAGTGTGTTTTGAGTGCGGACTGCAACAGAGTCTTGGCTCTCTCTCTCCTATCTGCCTTCTCTACACAAAACTCTACCAACTAACTCAAAATAATATCTAAGATCTTTTTACAAAAGGGGGCTCCTCAAGCGCTTCCCTCCAAGCTACCTACTCTCACAAATTACATTCATTTACAATGAATGGCTGTCTAGTCTGAATCGGATCTAGATCCCATCCTTACAACCATTTAAGGCATCCTTTAACTAAGCCTGCACATACACATGGATTTATGGCTCCACAGCCTTACAAAACATTTAATACATTAATTTCCAAATTCAAAATTTGAAAGTGAGAGGGATATGCCTCTCCTCTTCCCATTGAATGTGCGTTGATGATGTGCTGGCTGGAGCGTAGCTGGGCTTTGGATCGATGCTCCTGCATCATGTAATAACTGAATTTATGAAAATATGGGGTGATCAGAAAGAAAACAGATTCTTCCTAGATGCTCTTAGTACAAGTCAAAAAAAGGAAAATAAAACCATGGAAGAACTCAACAAAAAATTTAATGACTTGGTTAAAAGTCTCCATCAAGATATAAAACCTCCTCCAGCATCAATATTGATTCACTACATGGAATATTTTGAGGGAGAGATGAGATATCAACTAAGGGATAAGGATCCACAAACTCTTGTGGATGCACAAAAGTATGCAGTAAGAATAGATAAGAATATGAAAGATGCTAGGAAGTACAACATTCCTGGTTTTACTAGAGGTTCTTCTTCTAAGAGTAATGAAGAGACGAAGACGAAAGTAGAAGGTAAAGAGTCTTCTAATGATGGTATTAAGGAATTGACTCAATTAATCAAACAAATGGAAGTTAACCATGCCAATCAGATTAATGCTTTACAAAACAGGTTGATCACTATGGAGAGATCTCAAAATAATCGATCTCATCATAAACCAAATGAAAAATGGCCAAAGAGACCTCCTCCACATGATCAAAGGCCATCTAATCCTTTTGAGTCCACCAACTTGGTAGAGCATCAAGTTATACCTTATTGTAGGCCTTGTGGTGAGTTTCATGAGGAAACAACTTGTCCAAATTTTCTTGAGGGTTGTCATGAAGATGATTATGGTAATCAAGGAAATGAACAAATTAACATGTGTGGTAGGAAACACCATGTTGGAATGTATGATTGGATGGAATTTTCCGAACATGAGAGTAATGCAATTTACATGAATAATGTTGTTGATAAGGCAATGGAAAAATGTGGGCCTAATCCTACACCCCAACAAGTTTCAGAAATGGCTTAGTATAGAGTCATTACCTTCCAAAGGAATGGAAATAGGAAACAAGATAAAAATCAAGCTAATAATTCCAAGGTAGATCCAACTCCTCCTAAGTCAATTGTGCATGCTAGCTCAGATTTTAATATTGACCTAGGTGGTTGGCTAAATAATGCAAAGATGTTGGTTCCGGTTTTGGAAATCATGAAGATCCCTTCACAAAGGGAAAAATTACTTAAATCCATAGAAGATCATCCTCAAAATATTGTTGATAGACAACCAACAGTGTCTTACCAAGATGCACCAGTAATTTTGCAGAATTGGGATAGGGGGAATGAGAAGAATCAACCTTTATACCTTTCTTTGCTTGTAAAGAGTAAAGTACTACATAATTGCATGTTAGATTCAGGGGCTAGTTCAAATGTTATGACTAAGAAGGTAATGGAGCAATTAAACTTGAGGATATATAGACCTTACCATAACATGTGTGCCATGGATAGTAAAATGATTGAAGTGCATGGATTAATCAAAGGTTTACAAGTACACTTGGCAGTTTTCCCAGACATCATGTTTGAAATGGATATTGTTGTGATTGATGTTCTTGATGTTTGGGGAATGTTGCTTAATAGAAAGGCAGATATAGATTTGGGGGGTAATTTACAAATGGATTTAACCTATGCTACCATCCCTACCCGAAATGGAAATACTTTTAAGTTGAATAGGGAATTGTATAGGAAGTATCATGTTGAAGACCCAAGAAATCCTAAGGATGAGTTAAAGTATAAAGAGGATGATCTTGGTAACTATGCTATTTTGTCTAACTCTATTGTGCCCTTAGAAGAGGAAATTAAAGATGATAGAGTTGATGAAGTTTGGTATATGAATTTTGATGGTGCTTTTTCTAGATCGGGAAAAGGTGCAAGAATAGTCATTCAAGCTCCAAATGGTCAAAAAATTAATTTTTCTTATAGATGGTAGTTTGATGCTACTAATAATGTGGCTGAATATGAGGCTTTTTTGTTTGGTTTAGAGGTTTTCAAAAACATGGATGTCAAATGTTTAAATATAAAGGGAGACTCAGATTTGGTCATTCAACAACTTAAGAATAATTTTGCTTGCAAGTCAGAAAGATTAAGGAAATATAGGAATGCAATATGGGACTCCATTGAATATATTGATGCTTTGAATCTTATTGCTATTCCTAGGGAACAAAATTATAATGTTGATGAACTTGTTGTAGCTTCTTCCACGCTTCAACTTTCCCATGAGTTGATTAAAGAGAATGTTTCTGTGGAAGTAATCTTTAGACCCTCAATTCCAGATAATATGGATCATTGGCAAATATTTGATGATGATAAACAAGCCATTAGATTCTTGACTCAAATACAAGAATTTTCTGAATTTCACATGAATGATAAAGAGGAGGGTTGTAACTACACATAAAATGACAATAAGGCTAATCCAATCCCTAGGTGCCTTATTGCTCAAGAAAATATTTTTGATAGACAAGATGGACTCAAGCATAAAGAAGAGTCAAATGAAAAACCATGTGACCACTTGGAAGTCAACATAGGAAGTAACAAAGAGCCTAGAATGGTGAAAGTAGGCAAAACTACCCCTATAGAAGAAATAAATCAAATTGTCAAACTGTTAATGGAATATAGGGATGTTTTGGCTTTCACTTATGATGAACTCAAGGTCTACATGGAAGATGTGATTCAACATGTGATTCCTTTAAAGGAAGATACTAAACCCTTTAGACAAAAGTTGAGGCAGATTAACCCCAAATTAGCTCCTTTGGTTCAACAGGAGTTATAGAAAATGTTAGCAGCAGGAATTATAGCCCAAACTAGACATTCTTCATGGTGTTCAAACTTGGTTGTTGCTAGGGAGAAGAATGGAAAAATAAGGCTATGTATTGATTTCAGAAATTTAAATGTTGCATGCACAAAAGACAATTATACCCTTCCCAAGATGGACACTTTACTACAAAGCGTAACGGGATCAAGAATGATTTCCATGCTTGATGGATTTTCACAATATAATCAGATCAGACTTAAGGAAGAAGATAGGCATAAGACTACTTTTACTACTCCATGGGGTACCTTTGAATATTTAAGAATGCCATTTGGTTTATCAAATGTTGGAGCTACTTTTCAAAGAGGATTATGCTTTTAGGGGGTTAATTGGGAAATTAATAGAAATATATCAAGATGACTTGAACGTTTTTTCTAAGGATGGGAAGATTCACATTAGTCATCTTAAATAGGTTTTTGAAAGGTGTAGAGAGTTTGGGATTTCCTTAAATCCTGCTAAATCAGTTTTTGGGGTAACGGAAGGTAAACTCTTGGGCCATATTATTTCAAAAGATGGAGTCAAGTTATACCCAGAGAGAGTTGAAGAAATTGGAAAGGTACCCTTACCTATTTCAAATAAAGTTCTACAATCCTTCTTAGGACAAACCAATTGTGTTCATAGGTTCATTCCTAATTATGCTAAAATTGTGAAACCTATATATAAGTTTCTTAAAAAGGATGTTAAGTTTGAATGGAATGATGAAAGTAAAAAAACATTCCAAGATATTAAAACTACCATATCTGAAGCTCTCGTCCTTATTAGTCCACTTTATTCTAAGGACTTTCATATTTTCTCTTTTTCTTCTGAAGATACTATTGTTGGTGTATTACTTCAGAAAAATGATCAAGGCCATGAGAAACCCATTGCATATATGAGTAGGGCCTTGCAGAATGTAGAACTAAATTATCCTATGTTTGAAAAACAAGCATATTCCTTGGTGAAGTCACTTAAACATTTTAGAGTCTTCATTGGATATTCCAAGGTGATTGGTTATGTGCCTAATTTAGCAGTTAAAGATGTTTTATCTCAGTCAGAGGGATTAGGTACAAGAGGTAGATGGATTGCAAAAATCCAAGAGTATGATTTGGAAATCACACCCACCAAGTTGGTTAGAGGTCAAGGTTTAGCTAAGATGTTAACTTAAGGGAGTGAAAAGGCCTTGGGTATGGTTTTCCAAAATAATGATCAAGAAATCTCCCCTAATCTATTAAAGCTTGAACAAGTTGAGTGGTATGCAGATATTATTTTCTATCTTAAAAATCTTACTTGTCCAAGCCATCTTGTGGGTCATAAGAAAAGGGCTTTGAGGTTAAAATATTCTAAGTATGTCCTCACTAGAGATGGATTAGGATGGAAAAATCCCGATGGAGTTATCCTTAGATGTGTGGATGATGTTGAATCAAAGAAACTAGTGTATGAATTCCATGCTGGATTTTGTGGTGGGCACTTTGCAGCTAAAACTACTACACACAAAATCCTTAGAGCAGGATATTATTGGCCCAAAATATTTTTATATGTGCATCAGTTTGTGAGAAAATGTGAGCCTTGTCATCTTTTCACAGGAAAGAAAAAATTAGTTGCCCTCCCCTTACAACCAGTTGTGGTTGAAGCACCTTTCCAGCAATGGGGTTTGGACTTCATAGGAAAGTTCAAAGATAATTCAAGTAATGGGTATTTGTGGGTCATAACAGCTACATATTACTTCACCAAATGGGTCGAAGCCATTCCCACTAAGTCAGAAACTAAAAAGGTTGTCATGGATTTCTTTGAAGATAGGATTATTACTAGATTTGGGGTGCCTTCAAAAATAGTGACAGATAATGCTAAGGCCTTTTGTTCAACAGAAATTTCTTCATTTTGTTTCAAATATGGTATTATTTTGTCACATGCATCAGATTACTATCCCCAAGGAAATGGTCAAGAAGAATCAAGTAATAAAAACTTAATGACCATAGTTAAGAAAATAGTTGGTGAAAACAAGAGATCTTGGGATAGAAAAACTAAGCATGCATTATTGGCTGACAGAATTACTAAGAAATCAACTACAGGGAAAAGTCCTTTTGAGTTAGTGTATGGTTTGGAAGCTAGGTTGTCAGTGCACCTTAGACTTCCTACTTATGGTTCAGTTCAATATTTTTCTATAGAACAAGATGCGGTTCAAAACAAGGTTAATCAGATAATAGAGTTAGATGAAAGCATAAGAAATGCATATAACCAGAATTGCAAAAATCAAAGTAAAGTTAAAAAGTATTTTGATAAATCAACAAGGCAAAGGGACTTCATAGTTGGTGATACAATTTTTCTATGGGATAAAGGCAAAGAGAAACCAGGAAAACATGAAAAAAGTGACAGTTTATGGTTGGGTACATATGTGATCCGGGAAATAGCATGTCCTAGCTCTTTCCATCTTAGCCATTTGGATGGTGAGCCCATTAACATTCCAAGGAATGGACAACAACTCAAAATTTTCTTCAGATGATGGGAAACTTGGTGTCCAAAGGGACACCCTTTGTAACGTATCTCTAACCCTTCTCCTTGTATTTTAGTTTTGTATTATTTCATTCATTATGTAATTATGTACTTAGATGTTTTTGTTATATCATAGTTTCATTTTGTAATTATAGATGTTGTACAATAGTTATTTCATTATTTAATTGATGTTTATGGCATTTTATTTATTCATTATATGTGTGTGTGTGTGTGTGTGTGTGTGTGTGTGTGTGTGTGTATTTATGTTGGGTATTGGTGAGCATTTTGTAGTTTTGTAGATTCTGAAGTTCTCATATGCTCTCCTTCCCAAATGAAGATCAAACACATGTCCCCATGTGGATCCATATGTTGACCACCTATTTCAACTAGGGTTTCGACTCCATGTGACATGAAGATATGCACCTAATGGTGCTACCAAGTTGAAGACTTGTTGGTTCTACAAGGCAGTTTTGACCATCAACATTTTGTTGTAATTGGAATTTCCGCTCCACTACATGGGATAATAATGTAATAGGTCTACACGGATCATAGTTTAATTCAGTTGCATTAGGACTTCTTAATTAGGAGGGTTCCTTTCACTGAGTGTTTTTTATCCTCGGGTTATTAATTGAGCTTTTCAACCTTATTAATTTCCCTTGAGTTTTTCACTCCCCACAATACTTTCTCCAAAGTAGTGAAAAGCGTTATAATGGTCGATCCATATGTAAATAAGGTATATGAGTGTTGTAAATGACCATTTTATACATGTCCTAGAGTCTCACGGAATTCCATTAAGTTTTGATAGGAATGTTTTAATAATTAAAATTCCTGCAAACTGGGGATTTTTAATTATTTTCGATGTAAAATGTAAAACAATTGTCCTTGGGTATTTTGTATAGTGGTATGAGTACTCAAATAAAATGTTTTATACACCCCTACACCCTTGTACCAAGTCTTATCTCATTTGGACAAGTTTTGCTAGGTCTTTGTACATGAGGAGTCAAAGTCAGTCAAAAATCAACATGTAATTGGCTTAATTAAAATAGCCAAATTTTGTAAAAGTCATGAAATTCATGAGAGAGTGTGGGAAAAGTGTCCCAATATCCTTTCCTAAGTTCAGAAAACATTTTCCAACTTAGAAAAAACCCCTTAGCCTAACCCACAACCCACATTCATCTTTCTCCTAGAAGAGGGGCGCCCCTCCCCCCCTCCTCTTGCTCATATGTCATAAAAAATAAAATAAACCATGGGAACCAATAAAACTTTAGGAAAGTTCCCCACTTGACCCCACTTGACTTTTAAATAATAGGGAAAAGGGTTTTCCCCCTTCCCAACTCACCCCTCATCCTCCCACTTTCCCTCTTGCCCTAAAAGTGCGCCCCACTTGATGAGACCCTTCTCCTTTGGATGGGTGACACTTGGAACCCATCCAAATGGGATCCCTCCTCCTCCTTTCCTATAAAGTGAGGCCTCCTCCACTCATTTTCTCATATATTCTCATAGCAAGTCTATTATGCCAAAATTTCCATCTTCTCCCTCTCTCTCATGTGCTCTCATGTGTAAGTTTTGCCACAAGTATTTGTGGTGAGATTTTGGTGGATAATAGAGAAAGATTTCGAGAAATTTGGTGCATTGGGAGTCTTCTTGGTGTGCCATTGCGTGTTATTGAGGTGATATCTTTCATTTAGTTTCATGCTTTGCTTTCACTAGTTTGTATTGAAGATTTAAGCAAAGTATTTTGCTTGAGTATTATTGATAGTGGTATTGCTATTGGTTTTGTGGTAGTTCCTTAGTTAGTTTGGAAAGTATTTTTCAAACTTCTTTGGATGCTCTCACCTTAATTTCTTCTTGTGTAACAAAGGGAAGGATTACTTGGAAGTCACTAAGGGTTGAAGGATTGGCTCTAGAGTGGAGAGCCTACTCTCTTTAACTTTCCAAATTTTTAATAATTATCTAACCTTGTTTCCTTTTCCTCTTTATTTTTCTAACATATTGTTATGACATAGAATAGATGCATAAAGTTTCATAAAAAATCTCAAATTTTCTATTTAAGTTTATTGTTTATTTGGGCTAATCTATATAACAAATTGTATGGTTTTGTAGCATTTTTAGAGGGTATCCTTCAACATATTTCTTGCAGATTTTTAGCATTAAAGGAGAGTTGCTACAAGTTATTTAGCCCCAAAGGCCTCCAAAGGGAATATTCAAATTGGATATCAAGTCTACCCTCTTTATACTCTTCTAAATCAAGTTTAAGCCACCCTTGAGAGTCTCTTGGGCGTGCCTTCTTGCAAATTTACTTAAAAAATCTGATATTGTAATAGTTAGGATTTATCTTTATTGCTTTTCATTTTTACACCCATACTTGGCCAAAATGGTAGGCATTGTGCGTCCACTTGTGCCATTGTTGTGGGGTTTGCAATTTATTTCCAAAGTATTTAAATTTTTCATAATACCCAACTTGGCCAAAACGGTAGGCATTGTGCCTCCACTTGTGCCATTGTTGTGGTAGTTTTGTTTTCAAATTATTTCATTCTTTCAAGCAATTTAATTTTAATTCTTTATTTACACTCACATTGTTCAAACGGTAGGCATTGTGCCTCCACATGACCATAGTTGTGAAACAAATAATTTCATCTATTTTGTAAAGAAATCTACAAACTAATTTCATTATTTGTTTGAAGCAAACTAATAAAACTTGTCAACTCATTTATTTTGCCCCACCTTGCAAATTGGCATAAGCCATCCTTGCAATAAAATAAGGCTTGTTTTAATTTAAAATCATTGCTCAAGTAATTTTTTTGTTCCCAATGTTTGCCCCGTATTATCTCCCCTTGCCACTTAGTTGGATCCTGAGTGACAAGAAAGGGCAAAGGTTGGAGGTGGTAATTAGGCATCCACAACCAATTATTGTTTTTGCACCATAAAATCAAAGACTTGGAAAGAAGCTCGGGCTGCTAGGTCGGGGATGATCTCATGACGCTCGGCGTCTTCCGGGTGGAGTGCCTTGAAACTTTGGGTTTGACCTGTGGAGCTAGGGTAGGCCTTGTTGCCATACTTTTTGAGCAACCAACACTCTCTTTTGGTCAAAATAATAATGGTTTTGGGGTAGTCACATAGTCTAGGACTCAATCTATCAAACTTGATCCCTTAATCAAAGTGATATCTAAAATCTATTAAAACTAAGCTACACACTACATTCACAACACATGCAATACATGTTTCAAGGCAATATCATAACGTAACCTCACATTTCATTTTGCAAGTAATCTAATGGTGGTGTGATTCATTTCATGCAAGATTTCACTTCAAGTCTTACAATCACATTTAAGGCAATTCACTTTTCATACATTTGGGTATCTCAAGCATTTCACATTTCAAGCAATATCTACATTTTGTGTTATCTCATATGATTGGTCAAAAGTCTAATTTCCTTGTATATTTGTAAAATCGTTATTTGTAGTTATTTCCATTTCACAATATTTCATGTATGATATATTTCAATCATTTCATTTTGTAAGTAGAATATTTCTTGTCCTAGATATTCTTTAATTCGTCTTATATATATTGTGCGATTTTCTAACTTGTCTTTTTCATTTTAGGCTATCTTGTATATTGCAATTTGTATATCTCAATTGTAACCTAATTATTGTTGTTTCCTATAGCATTGTTTATATCTTGTATAGTTGTAATTAATTCTTGTATAATATAATTGACCCCTTGCCCAACCTTAGGCACTAGTCATAATTGACTTAGGGAAAGGTTTGACTCTCATTTAAAGATTTTCATTTGCATTGTTGCTTTCCATATAGGCTAGTTTCCCCTCACCTTTAATAAACTAAAATTAACTCCTAGAGTTCATCTAATAATGCATCTAGTAACTAGGGTCTACCCCCCTTGGATTCCCTAGGAGTAAGTCTAGACATAATAGGTTCAAGTCAAAGTGACAACGTGGGCTTTGAACCTAGGTATTCTGCCTCCAAGGACACACTAAGTGAGCAGGACTTAGCTCATGTTTGCAAGTGTGTATTCAGACGACAATAGTCTATTATGGACTCAAATAAAGGGAGCGAGAAAGATCATCTTTCAACGACATAGATCCATCAGGCAGATTGGATCGACGACCATCAGGCGATCGATATCGTAGAGTTACATGAAGTATAGAGTCAGGTAGAGTTCTGAAATTGCGAGGCCATCCCGGCCATCAATCCTGGGAAGGACGCATGGCACAAGATTATCATTTCTCTTACTCACCGAATAGAGCAGTCAAAGGGAATATTCATGAGGACTCGCAACACATGAAGTCGTGAAATGATCTAGTCCATCCATTGCAGAAGGACACGTGGCACAAGATCTGAGCTGTGGAGAAAGTATTTCAGAAAGGATGAGGTGAGAAGTGTCGATGGTCTGAGGTCCCGAGATTTCGATATGATCTAGGTCATCTGATGCAAAAAGATGTGTGGCACCTGATCCGAGGAATCAAAATTTCGCGACTCGGAGGTTTGAGCATGGAGCACGACATGAAGTCGAGAAATGTGAAATTGCGAAGCACCTGGGAATGGGGCCCATGTTCACTGCGCAAATTCATATGGAAAGCAGGGATATAAAGAAGGGAATGCACCTATTGGGCGGTTGGCGACTAAGGTTATTTGGGAACACGATCGTGGCCGTCAAATTTGAAGTAGGTCCGACCGTCGATCTGGATGGGCCATTTCACAAGTTAAAGTATCGAGATATTGGAATCGAATGGGTTAAAGATTTCCCGAAATGAAAAGTCCCAAAATTTCACAAAAAGAAGCCCCAGGTCATGACCTGAGGTCACTTGAAGCAATGGAGAGGATCCACTCCAGAAGCCGAGGGCACCCGTATTTTCACAGGGGAAGAGCTATGTGGTCTCAAGGCGCCGAGATTGACTTGAAGGAGTCGTGAACATCTCCTGGAGAATTCATGGGTGTCGGGCTCCATCCCGATCTCAATGAAGGTAGTTAATGGAAATGGGGGAGGTTGGTGAAACCTCATCTCACCCCATAGATGGAAAGCATGGAAAGACGGTCGTGCAAGAAGACTGTCAGCCAAGAGTTTCCCTGTCAACAAATTCTCCTGTAAAGCCCATACTGATTTGAGATCATGTCTAACATAAGAATGCAATTGCAGACTGACAGAAGAAGATGCAGATGCAAATTTTTGAATGTAATAGCCAGGTCACATCTCTCATGGTGGTGAATTGTTCTGAGTATAAATACTCGGTTTTGATATTTTGTTATGGTCGATGGTAGAGCAAAGATCCTGTATTGTAAATTTTTAAATGAAGCTTTTGGTTCTCTGGTTATGTGTTGTAGTATAATATTTCTTGTTTAATGACAGACAATTTCTTTCCCCCGCTTGTTTCCCTCTGATACTGAAAGAGTTCATGAGTGACTGATTCACATGAATTATTATGATTGTATTATGATGAATGTTTGATCATAGTGTTGTTATAATTCCTTTCAGTTTCTTTGAGTTTTGAATTCAAGAAGATCTTGTGTTTAAGTTTTTCCTCTTTGGGTTGTTGGAAGACCTGATGTCCCCAACAGATATTTGCACTCTCCTCACCAAATTATTCCCTCTACTCACCCTTACTCCAACTTACTGACTGAATTTGATTCCAGACCTCAAATTGCTTATGCATGCTAGTCCAGTTTTCTGAGTTAAAACGATATCATCCCAAGTCTGAGCCCATTTAACCTCTTTAAAAACCAATCTGTGACATAAAACTCTGATGGGTACTGGGCTTACCTTTGACACAATACATAGGTGACTTCTAGTGCTAACAGAAGGTGTATTAGATCTTGACTCTAAGAGAGGAGTTGAGGGCGATGGTTTTCATTGTTTCATGGAAACTTGCACAGGAGACCTAGCTAAAGCATACACAAACAAAGTTTATCAAGAAAAGGAAGAGAGATACAATGTGAAGAATTAGAATCAATGTATATCATGATCTATTCAATGAGTGATTGATATTCACTCATATAGGAAATGACATCATGTAATTAGGAATTCATGCATAATAGTGATGGTATAAAATTAGAAATTCTAAAATAGAACTAGTCAATTAACTCCCACTGAACTAGTGTGTTGGAAATAGAAATTTCTCCAACACCCCCCTTGAACATCACTATGGAGTAAAAAATGAGTCCTGGCTATTAGGCCATATTAGGTACTCATGTACATTGCAACTAATGAACACTAAATAAAAATGAGGAAAGAGGGAAAACCACGTGGGAACAAAAGCCCCCCTCGAAAGACAATGCACCAAAAGAAGAAAAGGCAACTGCCAAGAAACTGTGTTCTTCACTGCAAGACGATCCCACAAAGTCTGAAACTTCTTCTCAGTGAAGGTCTTGGTGAATATGTCGGCATTCTATTCAGAGGAAGGACAAAACTACAAATCAATGATCCTTTCATGTACTAAATATCTGATGAAATGCATGTGGACCTCAATGTGTTTGGTTCGTTGTCATTGTATTGGATCTCTGCAAAATTTCAGTGCACTATGATTGTCACACCATATGATAGTCAGACAATGAAAATGGATACCAAGCTCGGTAAGGAAATGTTGAAGCCAAAGTGTCTGAATGACATTGTTGACTACTCCTCTATACTAAGCTTCTGTGGAAGATAAAACAATGATTGATTGCTTCTTACTTGACCAACAAATTGGACCTGACCCCAAATTGAGAGTGTACCTGGACATGGACTTGTGATCTGTGCTATCTCCAACCCAATATGAATCTGTGAAGCCTATGATATCTAACGCACAACCAACTGCATAGTGAATCCCATAACTCATGGTGCC
The DNA here is from genome assembly GCA_009831015.1 of Picea engelmannii. Lineage (NCBI taxonomy): Eukaryota > Viridiplantae > Streptophyta > Pinopsida > Pinales > Pinaceae > Picea > Picea engelmannii. Next base: position 222,810 of record ML784505.1, read on the forward strand.
CTAAACATATCTGAGGATGCACTTAGAAGCCTTCCAGTGCATATCATGGGGTTCCTGCATGTATCTAGAATTTTCTCCTACTGCATATGAGATATCTGGATGGGTGTGGGTGACATACAAAAGACTCCCCACCAACTTTCTATATATAGTGAAGTCCACTAATGGTGTATCCCCACCATCCTCAAGTCTGATCCCATATAAGAAGGGTGTAGGTGCAGACTTACAGTCTGTCATGTGGAATCTATCCAAAAGATCCCTAACATACTTATCCTGAGAAATTTTGATGCCAAAAGCATCTTGACTAATCTCAAGACCAAGAAAGAAGTGTAGTGGACCCATGCCCGTCATAGAGAACTTCTCAAGAAAATATCTTTGACCAAAGAAATGGATGAAGAAGAGCTACCAGTGATCAAAAGATCATCAACATAGAGTACTAACATCATCACAGAGTTATTAGTCCTCATCATGTACACATTGGAATCGGATTTACATCTAACAAAGTCATGTGAAAGAAAGTAAGAATCCATATTTGCATACCATGCTCTAGGTTCTTACTTGAGGCCATAGAGAGACTTCTTCAGTCTGCATACTAAATATGAGTTTTGAATGAACCCCTGCAACTACTCCATGTATATCTCCTCTCAAAGGTCACCATGAAGAAAATAATTCTTCACATCCATCTGGTGAACTTACCATCCTTTGGCTGCTGCAATGGCTATATCCAAGCTATTGGAGTCCATCTTTGCTATAGGAGAAAAGGTGTCATCATAATCTATCCCATGAATCTGCTGAAATCCTTTTGCAACTAATATGGCCTTGTACCTGCTCACCTGATCATCTAATGCTCTCTTGGTCCTATAGACCCATTTTCATCTGACAAGTTTCCTCTCTAGTGGAAGTGGAACAAGATACCAAGTATGATTCTCTAGGAGAGAGTCATGCTCCTCCTGTATGACTACTTCCCATAGTGGATTTCCAACAGCCTCACTATAGGTATGTGGATTAGAATATTGAACCATATAACAATGCATGGGCATCACTGGTTCAGAAGTTGAAAGTACATGAGAAGGATCCACATGATGAGATCGATTCCTGCTCGAATCTAATGGATCCCCTACAAGGTTGCCTGCTGCTTGAAGTGTGGAATGTGCCCACTTGAGAATTTGTTGAAGCTCCAACGTTGGCTCCTCATTTGAATGTACTACCTACTCATCTTCATGTACATAATCATCGAAATCTTTGTATGAATATGTAGCATCTGAGTGTGTGGAATCATCTTCTTTGATGTTTGGAACTAATGGAAGCACAAGAGACTCTGCATGTTGCATTGGAGGTGCATGCAAAGGACTCTCCTCAAACTTAACATTGTGCTCAATGATGAGCCGATATGTAGAGGGATCAATCAATCTGTACCCCTTCACATCATCTGGATATCCCACAAAGATGCAAGGTGTGCTCTGTGGATCTAAGGATTTCCTATTTTCAGAAGGAATATGGGCCCATGCTCTAGATCCAAAGATGTGGAAGTGTGTGACATTTGGTTTGTCACTTTTCCAAGCCTCAAACAATGTCTTATCCTCAACAGATCTATGAGGTGCTCTGTTTTGTATGTAATCAACACAGTTAAGTGCCTCAGCCCAAAGCTTGGAAGGAATTGATCTTGCATGCAACATGCAACTGGTCATCTCCTTGAGAGAGATGTTCTTCCTTTCAACAACTCCATTCTATTGTGGAGTGTATGGAACTGTGTGTTGCAACTGGATACCAACTTCACGACAAAGATTCTGAGAATATTTGTTGATATACTGCCCCCCATTATTTGTATGTAGGATCTTGATTTTCTTCCCAGTTTGTGTCTCTAATAGAGCTTTGAAGTTTTTGAGATCCTCAAAAACTTCAGACTTTTGTCTAAGAAAATAAACCCAAGTATAGAGTGAGTAATCATCAGTAAATGTAAGAACATACCTTGCTTTGTTGATGGACGGATGTGGAAATGGACCCATGAGATCACTGTGAACAAGCTCCAAGGAAGAGGAGGTTCTCCTTGCCTTACCCTTTTCAAACTTCTCTTCAGGATGATTTCCAAGAATGCATCCTTCACAAACCCCTTCAGCAAAGTGAATTTCTGGCAAGCCTTTGATTATTCCTTGCTTGGAAAGTTGTTGCATCTACCTAAAGTTTAAATGACCAAATATCTCATGCCATACTCTACTACTATCATTAGCATGTGTAAGTAGCAAAGAGGAGTCATAGTAAGTAAACTTAGTGAACTTGTACAACCGTGATTTATGATCTACCTCACCAATTGTAATAATGGAACTGTCATGCATGTCAAGTACAATAACTGAATATAATGTAAATTAAACCCTTTTACCTATTTGAGTGATTTGATAAACTGAGAGAAGATTTATATAAATCTTTGGAACATGTAAAACATTCTCAAAACTTCCATTAGAGAGTTCCACTCTTCCCTCTCCTGCAACTGTTATTGGAGTATCATACCCCATGAGAATAGAAGGTCCAGAGCATGAACTCAAAGAAGTAAAAACTTCCTCTTTAGCTGCCATATGATGGGATATGCCAGAATCTATAATCCATGAATCATATGAGGAATTAATTGCAACCAGAGCATGATGATTACCTTTATTAGGCACATGGTCTTCTTCCTTCTTCTTCTTGGCTCCTTCAGGAATGAAGTCTCCAAGGTTATTATTTTGAAGTACCTGTGTCATAAGATCGATATGCTTCTTCATGCATGTAGATTCTTCATGATTCGGTTTATTGCAATATGTGCACTGCTTTCCCTTCTTCTTATTCCATTTGGAATTTGAAGAATCTTTGTAATCCGAAGAATCCTTGAAGGGTTTGGAATATCCCTCCTTCTTTAACTATGGATGTAATAGCTCTTTTCGTTTCTTCTTCGATTTCTGATTAGATGACCCTTTTCCATAATGCATGGTGAGTGCATGTGCTTTGGGATATTTCATAAGGCCCATCTATATGAGTTTTGTCTACTCTTGTGTGAGAGACTCAATGAACTGAGCCATCTTAGGCATTTTCCAATTTTCTCCCAAAAGACATCTGCCAAAATGGAAATTGGAGACATATACAACATAATTTGGTCCTAGCTTGGCCAAGATTGTTAGAATAAGTTGTTTATCTTGTGTATAATTTTCAATACCACATTCACCCAAGATCAATAACAAAGACTTAAATTTAGTAAATAAATATTGTATATTATCAAAAAATTTAGGGTCTAAGGTATTCAACTCTACCTCAAGCATATGACCTCGCATCTCATCCTTCTTTCCAAAGAGTCCTTCCAAGGTGGTCCAGATCTCATTTGGAGTATTTCATGCAGCAACATGAAACCATATATCAGTGGATATTAACTCAAGAAGTAGTCTTGTGGCCTCATCCTTACGGTTCACCCATGTAGGTTATGTTTTTGTCACCATCATCAAATTATATAGTCCTTTTCTTTTGAGTTGGAATGTGGCCTTCAAATTCCATTAAAAACAGTTTTATGGTGTGAGTATTATCACCAGACTTGATTGAAGAAGTTTCATCGCCTCCATCCCTGCTATTGATTCTGAAAAGATCCTGAATACCCAGATCATGGATTCCGAGATATGACAGACGGTTCTATGGGAGCTATAGATATGCTAAAACAACTATATCTCCTAAAATTTGATGTTAGTTTTGGATATTTTTGGTGAGCATGAGCATCCCTATGTTATATGTCTCTGGTCCAAATTTCAACCCGACCTAGATCGAGGAATTCGAGATATGGCTATTTTACTGCAGAAAACCATTTTTTTGGAGGGCAGTTGAATCATCGCACCCTATAGAAGGTTACAATGCGACGATGGTAAATCATTGAAACATAGAGAAGGTTACAGTGCGACGATGTTAAATAGCCGCACCCTAGATAAGGTTACAGTGGGACGATTGTGAAAAATTGAATCGTCGCACCCCAGGTGAAGAGTACAGTGTGACAACGTCGCCCCCTAAACTGTGTATAGGCTGCGATAGGGATAGGCTATGACGATGGAGAAAAATAGGTTTACTCAATCCTCTTTTTCTCTTCTTTGGCTTGTCTAGGTTTATCCAAGTATCTTGGCTCTGATACCATGTCAATGTTTCATGGAAACCTTCACAGGAGACCTAGCTAAAGAATACACAAACAAAGCTTATCAAGAAAAGGAAGAGAGATACAACATGAAGAATGAGAATCAATGTATATTAGGATATGTTCAATGAGTGAGTGATATTCACTCATATAGGAAATGACATCCTATAATTAGGAATGCATGAATAATAGTGATGGTATAAAATTATAAAGTCTAAAATAGAACTAGTTAGTTAACTCCCATTGAACAAGTGTTACTCCCACTAAACTAGTGTGCCGAAAATAGAAATTTCTCCAACAATGGTAGTATTATTGAGTGGGTATCAGTTTTGTGTGGAGCTCTACGTTCCATTCATTGTCAATGGTTCTCCTTCTAGAGCCAAATTATTGATTCTTACCAAAATTCTTGGCAGCCAACATGGGGAAATCACTCGATCAAGGCCCCAATTAGGCCTATACTCGTTTGTGATGGAAATCCTCATCGAAATGTGGGACCAGTTGCCACTAAAGGGGATTTTGAAATCAACCAAAAGTTTGATCCAATTGTGATCATGTGACTACTTCTAAGCTAAGTCACAGGGTTCGTCGAACCTAAAGCTTGAGGTTCGAACTTCGACAAACCTCAAGGCTCACCGAACCTAATGAAAAACCTGAACGAACTCAAATGCGTGCTTGAATTTGAACATTAGGAGGAATTTGAAGGAGAATTTTATTTAGGTTTGGGACAAGGTTTCATTAGGGTTCAATATATAAATTCGAACCTCATTTGAACCTTATTGTAAAATTCGAACCCGAATCGAACCTAATCGTTGTCGAAACGAAACCATGTGACTTAGCTTCTAAGAAATGATAAAATGAAACTAAGTTTAAATGCAATCTAACTATTGTTTCTAACTAAAACTAAACTATAACGAGAGCATAGAATGATGATTAAATATGAGAAGGAGAATAAACTATTTAACACTCATAAATAGTTCTAAAAGAAAACAATGGTTGAAAAAGTCATTAGAAATTAAATTATTCAAATAAATAGTTGCTTGAAAATTTGATTTCTATATTCTCATATTTAATTAAATACCAATCTCATCAAATTCAATCAAGACATGAAATAAACACATTAATTTGTCAAATATTCTAACAATAGTGCAGAAACAAAGAATATAAACATTCACTTCATAGAGAAATATGAAGGAAAGATATAATGGAAAAAAAATTATATTTCAATTGCATGAATAGTAGTACCAAACAATTGAATACCATAAATATACTTCCACTACAGGTATTCAAATTCACAAAATTGGATTTTACAATAGTGTACTTAGCCAGTCTCCAAAATTTCCAACTCTTAAAATTTGTCTACATAATTATAATAAATAGAAATAAAAGATATTAAAATTTAGGATTGTTTCCACTTTTGTTTCAACAGACAGATCTCGATGTCAACTTGACTTGATAATGGATATTAAGGAGAGATATTCTCCTCACTAGTAGCAACTTCATTTTTGACTTTTCATCCTTGCTCTTGCATGTGATTTTGCCATAGTGCAACTTCTTTAACATTGGTGAAACCAAGGGTGGATGAGGAATATCTTCGTTCAACTTGCATCGATGGATATTTTTTAGCAATTTCTTCATGTTTTGATTTGAATTTCAATAAGAAATTGTGAATGTATTTGGAACATTTTAATGGTCGAGTGACAAATTGTCTGACACTAACCATGTTCCAAAAACTCAATTGGATGATCCCATCTATTCTTGAGCTTATTTGTTGATCCACATCTGTGAGGAAATATGACAGGGGTACATATTGGCCAAGAAATTGAACATGAGGAATATCATAATACTCAATTATATCTAAAGCTAGATCCCACAAACTCGAGCAACTCTTGCTTGTAGCCTTGATCAAATATTGTGTAAATAAGCATTTGAAATGCCATGAATCAAGCAAGGCTTGAATTTTTAATTTTTCCTCTTTATAAAGTATGGAGTAACCTCGAGGAAAACATATTTCCTTTACTTCCCGTGCCTTCAAATTATCAAATGAAATTTGAGCTTCCTTCTATTTCTCAAACTGTGTTTGAGATTATGTTGTAAACTGAAGCAATTTTTCATGTTGTTCTTTGATATCATACAACTTGATATAGAATAATTCTTGGAGGGAGGCTAGTTTATTGTTTAAATCCATTTCTTTTTTCCTTAATATTTCAAAATTCTCTATTTTGATTTTCATTTCATTTAATTGATAAATCAAAGTGTCCACTTGGCTCTCATGACTTTTGCTCAATTTCTCCTTCTTCTAAAGAAAAACAACTACTTGATTGTTATGTTCATACTTGATATCATCTATTTTAGTTCTTAGTTGTTCAATGGTATCCAATGATATTTTATTCACTTCTATAAGATTATCCAACTGGGTTTGATGCTATTCTGACCAAATGGTCTCCTGTGACTTCAATTGTTCTTTTAGTTATACAACTCTTTTCTTTTCACTTTTTAACTGAGTAGACAATCTTCTCACTGACCATTTTTTTGCATTGGAAAATGCCCCTAAAGCATCAACAAATTCTTATGAAATATGTTCATCATTTAAATGTGTAGTATCCCAAACCTGCATTGTTTCCTATTTAATATCCTCTTGGTGTGTTGTCTTTCTCATTTATTTATTCTTTTTACATTGGTCTTAGTTGAATAATCAAAGGTATAAATATCCAATGACAAAACATTGTCTTGAATTGGTTGAAGATTATCAAGGTTAAACAAAGTTGAAACTATTCTTCCAAAAGTGGAAGTGATTCGAGTAGTATCAATGGTAGAAATGTTAGGACCAACTTCTGTATGAATATTGTCGATACTAGTATCGGTATTGAGCTCTACATTTACCTTGGAGGATTTTGTAGGTCTTTGTGTTGTTGATTTGTTTTGGTCCTCTCCTCCTCTTGCAATATTTTGTTGATCTTGTTTGTCCTCTTGTGTGTCAGTTGTAGAGACATGTGGTCCTTCTTTATTTAATATTTGGATGGCTCATCCTCCTCTTCATAAACAACTAGTTCTAAAATACCCTGTTTCTCATTCTTCTCCTTTAAGAAGGCCTTCTTTCTCTTGAACTGCCAGTTAAGAAATTATTGTATTTTGGAGATATTTCTTATTTGATCAATTTGCTTGATAACCTCTTGATAATTTTTATCTCTTTCAAAAATAATGTCAAATGGATCATCTTCGTGAATGTATGCTTTGATATTTTCACGGTACTGCAATGTTTTTTTACTATTTTTGTTGGGTCATATTTTTTGAAATTCCCTTGCGATAGCTAGATCATTTCCATTTGTTCCACCTCCTTCTGAGCATGCTTTGTATTTAACAAGGTAAATATACCTAATCAAATTGGAAAGGAAGGCCATTGTATTTTCTGACTTCTTGACAAAAAAACAACAATGCCAACACTAAATGTTTGGTAAGCAATCTCTCTATGTGTCAATATGTCTAGGAAATATTTGGGTATAATATGGGGAGCCCCTTCACACCCATATATTATTATGTATGATAATTCCTCATCAAAAAACCAATCACCAATTTCCTTGATAGTATCAAGAGCTTCTTGGGTAAATATGGGCGCTAGTTGATTTATTAAAATAAGATGCAAAAGAACCATGAAATAATTGCAAATATCATAGAATAAGTTTTTACAGTTAATTTCCCACATTTTAGAACAATATATGTGGACTTCTTCTTCAGGAGGAGACTAGTTCCATGCTAATAGGGGAAAAGGTGTAACTGCACATAAAACACCAGTTGAATAACTAGACATAAAGAATCCTGGACAATAACCAAGGGGTGCTTCTTGAGATTTTTGGACTTCATGTTTGATGTTGGAAGACAAGATGTGAGCCCAATTAAATGCTACTCCTGTGAGAACTTGATGTATAAGGGGAACCCAACCTAATTCAAACTTAAAGGAATATTTTTTTCCATAAAGGAGACATAGCATAATTTCTATCAACATGGGAGTATTTTTCAATTTGGGAATAGGGTATGTTTGGTTTGGTATAGTTTTAAAAGAGTTAGTGTCATGTCACCACTCACGGATTAAGTTATCCATTTTTACTTCTACTTTTTCAACTTCCTTCTGAATGAAAATTATCATTAAACCGACATCAAGACAAACTGTGGGTGAACCTAGTTTATACATGTTTGAAATATCATTTGGTCTGAAAGACCCAACAATATGGAAAGAGGAATTGACAATTGTACATGTAGAAACATTAGAGTGGGATATTATCCATTGTACCATGTCATAGTAGGGAAGCACCGATGATGTAGCAACTATCCTATGGAGACATGAATTCTTAATGTCAACCATGTCATCAACATCAGATTCATATTCATTTGTGAAAACACCATCCTCGATGAATTTGTATATCATTCTCCACTCCAAGCTGTTATTTTCTCCTATCTTGAAAGACATGTATGAGAAAAATGCTAAATTGGGGTTTTCATCGATTTCTTCTTCTTCGACCTTATGTTTCTTTGCCTTCCCTTTCGTATTCATCCCGCTTTGATAATTCTTGTGAAAAAACAACACAATATAAGTTTCTTTCAAAAACAATTGATAGACTCTGTTAAATTGGAAATGTGAGCAACAAAACTAACCAGGAGAAGAAAATTAGGAAGAATTATGTGCATTTAGACTCTTGGATTAATGCATTGAAGGTTGATGATCAAAACCCACAAAGAAACTAAATGAAATGATAAAATAGTTGAAGGTAATATGGGTTATTAGATAGAGCTTTACACTTTACTCAATGTTCAGTAAATTTGTTTAATCCTCATAACCAACAACATCAAAGCCATTAAATGTAGGAAAATACAGTTAGGCTTATTCAAATTTCAAGGCAACGTTCCTCACCATGCACCAACTCAACGAGATATCTTAAGACGTAACCTTGAAACCAAGGAATGAAGTGCGGGATGGTGTATTTAGAGTAAGTGTTTGTACATTATTGCACCTAATCGCGTGATTATTCTCATAATCGGGGCATCGAAAACTAGGTTATTATTTAAATAACACATAACACATGCAAGGAGAAAACCCTGATCCAATATAACTAGGTTACTGCTCCATCGAGAGCTTATTACAAACTTTTGTGAAAAACATGAAATATGATCTGGTCCAGTCAGACCACTGGGGCACCGATCCACCGAGGAATTGGGAGCTTATTTTAAGAGTTTAAACAAAACTCAAAACATGACCTAGTTCCACTGGGGTACCATACCACTCATCTACCAATATATCGGGACACCAGGGATAAGAATGACTATTGTAAACACTAAAGTATTATTAAGGCTGATCCGGTGTAACCGAGACACCGGGGAAATTTATAAATGTTTATACCAAACAAAAAAGGCACCGTTGTAGTCTAGGTATGATGGCATATTCAACCTTTCGTAAGGGAAGGAGGCCTCACCCAAAGCGTAACTAAGATGTGTGTGGTAAAGTGAGTTAAAGAGAGCGCAACATTAGGTCTACCTTAACACCTTGTAGATTCATCTATTAATACTTAAAGATGCACATTGGAAATGATCAAATATTGAATAGACATAAAGCAAGCAGTTTTTGCGACACAATCATGGATCCATGCACATCATAATAGACCAATGAGAAAAATAATTTTTTAGGGACCAAAACAATCCATTATATTAGCAACATCTCCATCAACTATCATACAATAAGTATACTACCCATGTAATAAATAGTGCAATGATATATAGTCTGGACTACCCATTACAGACTCAAACCCTACTTCCCAAGCGCAGTAATATCAACAAGTAACATTACAATATAATATTACGAGTGTGGCAACTTAATCCCAATAATAATGAAAATATATCTATCCTATGCACTCGATAACCTCTTCCTCGTTGCATTGCCTTCTTATTTGTACTTTTTCCTCTTTCGATTATTGGATTCTTTCTTCCACTATCTTCTCATATGTTTTCTTGTATCTAATGCTCTCACTACTTTTCCAACTCATGCATGGTGCGTTTTACTACTTCATTTTATTTTACACTTTGAGTTAGCTTGTCATGCTTATAATCGTTTCCACTACTCATAATCCTCCAGACGATGTGTGAATCATTCCTCTTCTCGTCATATTTCAGTTAGACTACGGTTGTTTTCCCCAAAATTAAAGAATTCCCAAGAATAAAGGGCTCAACAGGCCCCAACCAGAACCATTGACTCGTCCCCAGTCAACCTTCTGCTTCCATACTGGGGCCTCATTCAAATGAAGGGCCCAACTCTGGGATGACCTTCATTGCTTATTGGTGGAGTTTTTCATACTGCTCCACCCGATATTACCCCTTCCTCACCAAAATGGAAGCTCCCGCAATGAACTCCTGGGCTGTTAGAACATTCATCTATGACTACTTAGTGGTGAGTAGATTCTACCACTCATTTTCCACAGCTGAATCTAACTTCTAGATCTTGACATAGACATCCTCAACCACAGGTTGGAATTCTCGGAGTTCTTTATTTCCTACTTGAGTAGCCTCATGTATCCCATCAAGTCACTCATCAAATTTTTGAATTTCCACGAACTTGGATTGTTGTGAAATGGGGTCAATTATTGTTTGTGCCTCTGTGTGCATCTACTGCATTTGAACGCAAAAATCTTCTGATGTCTTCTTCCTTTGTCTATTAGGCCAACCAAATCATTGACCATTGTAAACAATTTTTTGCATTCATCAACCTAGGAGTGGAGGGATGAACAGACTATATCCCCCCCCGCAACAACCTGGGTGATCTTTTCACGTGTTTCATTGGGTTGTTCATGCTCCTGGAGCTGAATAGCCTCTATATGTTTTTGGAGACTATATGTCTTCTCTGTTAGTTGCGACCATGATTCAACTGCAAGTGCAACTCTTTCTACATGCGCCACCAGAGTGAAATCTTCTTGTAATTCTGGTTCCACCTGCATGAATGTGAGCCATACTTGAGAAAATTTGACAGATACTACTTCAATAGTTTATTCAACCTATGTGCACAGTTGATGCTCTTGGTCTCTATCCTCCACTATGGCGACTAGATCTTGGAGCAACTAGTCAGTTTGATGGGTAACTTCTTGATTGGATTACTCAAATGTGTCAATCCTGTTCTCAAGTTGATCAATTAAAGAACCCATAAGATTCAAGAGCTATTGTGTGGATTAGGCCGCAATATCTCCACTAGTGGGAGATGGATCCATGGGAAGTCTTGAGGCAAGCAAATGGCCACTAGTGACATATATTTTAGATAGATTTAGGGCACTTGCACCATCGGAGATAGCTGAGGTAGATCAGAATCTATGTGTGAGCTTGTCTTGGACATCTAGGGGAAGCATGCTAAGCACCTCTATGCACTCCAAGCACATTCCTAATATGGCACAACATTTTTTGGGGTCTTACAGTAGTGGCACAACCTGTTCTTTTACCAAGTTGGTGTTGTGAGCTGAAGTCGCTTCTTCCTGGGTATCCATAAGGTAAATTGGAGGATCTAGTACCATATACTTGTGCATCTCGATGAACTTTGTTGGCTCTAGGTTAGGGATAGTCTTCGATGGGGTGTCAAGTGGGAGATGGACCTATGGAATATGGGGAAAGGTGGATGAAAAGTGGATTGTGGTTCCTGCAGTCATAGTGAATGGGTCACTAGATACTTTCTCAATGATTTCAATGTCAGTATGAGGAGGGGATGATGGAATGGTAGATGGGGTGCCTGTAACAAAACTAGCTATCTATAATTGAATTTCTTCAATTATAGGGGTAGATTTGATTTGGTCCATGGGGTCATTTGGAATGGTGATTATGGGGACAAAATATGACAATGGGGGAATAGGGCGGGCATGAGGTGGGAGTGAAGAAAAGGGAATTTCATCAGTGATAATGGGGTTGGGGATGAATGTAGATGGTGAGTCAATGCATAATTTCTTAGGAGGAAATGCAGCTGCAAGAAAATCATGGAACATATTACCTGAGATAGTAGCATCATCTGGAATTCATGTAAATGACGACAACAAGGTTGATTGTGGCAGTGTCTCTTCTTCTTCATCCTCATCAGACTTTGGGGGTGTCCACGGTCTTTTCATGGATGATGTGATGGAACCTGGAATATTTGTGGGTGCTAGGGGTGGTTGTTTTGATATTGCAGGAATGATATATGAGACAATTGATTTATTCTTCTTTTGTTGCACACTAGGCCAAGAGAAAACCTATTTGTACAGAATTGCCTCATCCGAATAGAAGGGAAAAAAAATGGTGTGAGAAAGTGTTGGAGCAGCACCGAGAGGTCTGAAAAATATTCTTGGTATGTCGATTCAACAACTCATGTGGGATCTGCGTTCTCTAGATTGCAATGATGAGCTCATCATACCATTGTGTGAAGGAATTGTTGTTTTTTGTGATGTTGGTGACATTAGTGCGAGCATGCCATGGGTCAAACATCTTGGTGAACCAATAGTCAAGAGTGTAGGATAGTTCATGACCTTGTGGAAGCTTCCATTTCCACATCGTAAATGTGACCAATAGGTAACCATAGATAACATAAGTTTCTCTTTCATGCATGTCGGTGCGGGCTTGCAACATCTCTGTGAGAAAATACTTACACCAATTTAATGGTGCTCCCTATTTACAAAAATCAGCAATGGAGATGGCATCAAGAGTGCACTTGCCTTTAGAGAAGTTCTTCATAAATTTACCAACAATCAGATAACAAGCGCAACAAACCTACTCATTGTTGATGGGATCGATGTGTGCACCATGACCTCTGTGTCTGGTGCCATACTTTTCATATAGACTGAGATCTCCTTTCTTATGGTCATGCTTCCCTGATCCTTGGAACCCTTGAGTTACATCTTGTCCTTCCATTGAGAGACCCATCAGTTTTTGAATATCCTCAACATGGATGGGATACACCTTATCCAACTATAGACAACCATTGTGCATCTGTCTAATAAGGAACTTGGTGCATCTTGCAATTTCATTGGTAGTCCCAAACACTGGTAGGTTGTGCAAGTCCATCAGAGTGGAGTCTTGAAGTGGTAGGTATGAAGGTTTCCATTTCCACTGGAAATCTCAAGATGGTAGCACCGTGCAATCCATGTTTGTATGAATTTCCATTTGGGGATACAATGATGCATCTGTGAAATAAATGTTTAGGAGTCGAGTTTGCTCAAATTTTTCTTTTAGATCACCCATAATTTCAACCCGCGGGTCAATGAATTATGCAGGAATAATGACCTTTGGAAGGGCCCCGTGATTTGTTGTGCGAACCATGGTGGGAAACCTGCGCAAATAGACAAGCACAACAAGAGGATGAGGACGCAGGAGGGGATGCACATAATGCTAGATAGGCTCCAGGACTGGGTATGCAAATGATTGGGATAAAACACGATAACCTGAACAATCGAGTGATGGAAAGTTTATAGGAAACGACATGAAGGTGACAGGAAGTGGGAATTAAACATTCATTAATGGAGACACTGTGGGAATAATTTGACATTAACAACATATATGACCAACCAACACAGCAAGATCTAAGAGTGATTTCGGAAATAAAGAGCATAAGTACCAATATGAATTTGACAGAATGAGACATCCAAAACATTTAATGAACACACAAGTGTTTAACCAGAAAGGTATTGACAACATTTTGGACTTAAATGGATTTGATGGGAGTGAACAAAACAGAAATGGAAAGGTACAAACTGCATTTTACGAACAAATAGACAATGACATGATGGTGACTTGGACCTCGTAAACTACTAAGTGCAGAAAATATTTGACACAGACTCCTCCCCGACCAAAAAGGTGTGATCTAGGCTAGACAAATTGACATCACCATCTAGACTCTAGGACAAGTGATAGTTGTGTCGATTTTTCTTGGACTCAACCCTTGGTATGCTCTGATACCTTGTTGATATTTTACCACTCTACTCAACACCCGATAGTTAGCTCAAAATAAAATAACTTCGTCTACTAAAAGCACAACTGAGTAATCAACTAAACATGTAGCGAAAGGATAAACTAGGAAGAAAAAATTTCACACACAAGACACCAATATTTTTGGATAATTTACCCCTAGAGAAACCCTATAGGGAAAACAAATACTTATATGCTTTTGTTAAGGTCAAATCAGGGCTCTCGTAATAGGGAAAATGGCCCACTGAGAAAAATAAAATTATAAATAAACCTAACCAAGTCTACTTTGTCGTACGACCCCTGAAAAACACACTTTTTGAGGTGTACATGATTCTCCTTCTTGTGAACCGTGTATGTACGTGACTATCTCCACTGTGAACTGCATACATGTACGAAAAACCCGTACGAACACTTTTGTACAACACTATGCTTCCTCTAGCTTCTATCCTCTAAAACCCACCTGCGGCTTTCTATGTTCTCTCTTCTCCTTGATTTGTATGACCTCTAGATGAAATTCCTTCTCCACCTATCCAAGATCTTGAATCAAAATCCTTTGTGATCCAACACTCTCTACATCAATACTTGGATGGAATATCTTCCCCCAGCCTCTAAGATATCCTCACTCTAGTGTAAGCAAAAGTCCTTCTCTGCTTCTACACCCCTCACTCTAGCAAAAGTCCTTCTTTTCTATCCTTGACCATGGTCTCTCATCAAATCCTTAACCTTGTTCTCTCACCAAAATATCTCACAAGTGTATCTCACACAAGTCGATTCAAGTGTCTTCATCCTTCTCCTTCTCCTTTCTTTAATAATCACGAGTTTCAATCTATTTCTAATCTCCAAAGTGATCAATAGTCGAGATTACTTCTCACACCCACTTAAGATTTATATTACATGCTGCATGCTAAGCATGTTTCTTAAATAACTCATTTAATTAATAAAAACACTTATACTTTAATTATTTCCTTTTAACTAAAGTAAACTCAAGACTAGAAGACTTTTGACGACTTCCACGTGCTAGACACATGCCAATGCGGAAGTACCTGTCTGATGCTACCACAAAAATCAACACTCTCTCTTAGCAAGGAAGGTACTTCTCCAACCTAGAGTTGGCTCAATATTCACTACCAGATATACTACCATGTCTACTCTCTAATACACCTGATTGGCTACTCCCTCTGACACAGAAGCTATCCCTACCATCATGTTCTGACCTCTCTCTGGAGACTCACTGCCTTTGAACATGCTTCTAGAAGCCTCCTACTCCTGAGCATCCTGCATGGTCATCTCGTACTATGACTCATGTTTGATAGACTTGGAAGGCTACTCCTTCCCACCTGAACTTGAAGGCTAACTCCCTCTAAGCTGCCCAACCTTCGGAGCCTCTCGCTCCTTTTTCTCTATCATTGAAATTTATCCAAGATCCCCTTGGATCATTTTATAGGCTCCCATCCTAGGATAATGGTTCACCGTAGGAATACAATTAAAAAAATATCCAAGCCCTACAGATCTCAAGATCTGTTCTTTGATATTTTTGGTTCACTGTTATCTCCCTTGCTGCCTCTTTGCTCCTTTCCTCAAATCCTGCCCTACATAATTGTTTGCTCCATCTATGAGTCATTGACTCCAATAGATCTATCATATTCTGATCTCTGGATGAATGTCCTTGTTCACCCATCTAAGATCCCCTTGAATCACTTCCCTTCACGGCTCAAGCACTTTAGCAAACGTATTTCTTTGCTCCTAAGTTGATGAATTAGGCACATGAGAAAAAGTCATTCTCTTCTCCTTTGTGCTCTTATGTGGCTTAGATCTCTAGATGGAATTCCTTCTCCACCTATCCGAGATCTCCTTGTTGGTTGCACGACCTCCTCCCATTTCTCAGCAAACCACCCTACTGAAACTGCCTCTGTATTGATCCTATATGGCCATGTATGCAACTATATCCACTACAACCCACATATGTATGCTCTTGTCACCACTGTTAGCGCTCAAAATGTACTGGTAATTTTTTAAGCGTTTTCATCAATTTGCACTTGATATGTCGATTTCCTAGGTCTTTTGGCCAGTGTCATAACTTCCAAATCCTTCATCTTCATCAAGCTCCCGTTGATCACCTTTGCCCAATATTGTCTTCTAACCTGCATTCCAAAAACACAATAATTGTCTTTTTACCTTAGTAAAAAACCTAGCTCTAAAACCTAGCTTGTTGTGTCTCTTTATATTTTCAAATAAAAAAATATTTTTTATTTTATTTGCAAAACTTTTATAGAAGTGGTGTGTGCACCAGTGTTCCAATCCAAAGCTATATATCAAATATCAACTATATGCCAAACTCCGAGTCACCAAAGCCCAGACTTCACTTTTCATATGCCTCATTGAAATGTTTACATAAGCATCAGCATATATAAAGGCTATAACATCTAAACTTCCCGATGCATGTGAGATCTTGTTCGAGAGATTAAATAAAAAGAAACAAAACGCAGATTAGTGCCTCATGCTGAGATTGCAGGTGTCAAGAGATCGTGCAGGGTTTTAGGAATATCGTGTTATTTGCATGAGATTGCAGGTGTAAAATTGGTAAGTCATATCTGAACTCTAAGCCACGAGATGGAAATGCAACCAGCGAAGCAGGAAGGTGTTAATTGTCGGACCCTGCAAGAGGTGGAAGGTCATAGCACATCCACGCATGCTCTGAATGATAACCCATGTGGTTTCCTTCCGGATCCAGTCCAATTCGTGATAGTTTTTACAGCAGACTTGCTGCAATACAGATGGATTTGCGTCGAGAACTTGCTGCTGCTCAGGATCAATTACATCGTCTCGAGCAGGGTTACAGGGCCTCTTGGCCAAGCTCTTTCAAGCGGGCGAGCAAATGATTATTCTTAAAACTCTCTTGACAGGGATAAGAACAACAAATATGCAGTCAATTGGGCTCTCGATTACTTGGTTTCTTGGAGAGAAATTTTGGTTCTTATACATATACGTTCCTGGTTCTTGCATGTGTAGTAACAGATCCTGATTTGCGACGCAGGATGAAGAATATATGATTCTCTTGAAACAATCGGAGCTATGTCACAAAATTGAAAGGCTACCAAGCTTGCAATTTGATCTTCTGTTTACTCTGTTCTACGGGAATTATTGCTCCCTACTTTTGGCTTGTTATTCTGCTAA
>ML784505.1:246941-264155 GCA_009831015.1 Picea engelmannii
CCCCTGATAATTATTTTTTTCCTAGGGAAATGTGTCACATTTTTACCTCGTTTTTCATGTTGGCTTGATTTTCATGTCCATTGTTGGGCGATTTTTCAGCACATGGTTTTATATTTCCGGTTAAGGACTTATGGTTGCTGACTAATCTAGGTCATATTGGGTTAGGGTTGTTGACTAATCCGGTTAAGGAATTAGGGTTGTTGGGTTAGGGTTTTCTATGTCTCTGGATCCTATATGTATATTGTATTGTAAACAATCTATCACTATGAATGAATATAAAATATGTTGGTTTTCCCGGTTTAGGTTTCTTGTAATGTTTGCATTGTATCTTTTCTGTTCTTTTATTGAAATCTATTTGCAATAAATATTGTACAAGGTTAAAATCTACATTTGGTATCAGAGATTTGTTGGCTTTAGGGGGGCGCCTTTGTGGTCAAGGGTTTGGCTCATAACTGTGATAAGCCTTGTTACAATGGGAGATTTGTGGTATTGATTTTTCAGGTGAAAAGAAATGACGAGCAATTTGAAAATGGAGATCGAAAAGTTTAATGGGAAAAGTTTTGAGTTGTGGAAGTTCAAGATGGAAGATTTGTTGGTGGACAAAGATTAGTGGATCACGGTAGATCCGGGTACTGCACCTACAATAACTTCAGTAGATGACTAGAAAAAGTTGGATCGGAAGGCAAAGAGCACAATCTGGTTGTGTCTCTCAGATTCAGTATTACTGAATGTGTCAGAGGAAGCTACAACCAAGGATTTATGGGATAAGTTGGGGAAGTTGTATCAGTCTAAGTCCCTAGTAAATAAACTATTCCTGAGAAAGAAGTTGTATAATCCAAGGATGAGAGATGGAGACTCGGTGGCATAACATTTGAACACTTTCAATACTGTAGTAAGTCAGTTAATATATGTTGAGATTAAAATTTCATATGAAGATAAGTGTATCATTTTACAGGTTCTTTACCAGACTCGTGGGATATTCTGGTTGTGGCCATAGGTAGTAATACAACTGCCTTGAATTTTGATGAAAGTGGTATCATCCTTGTTTATGGAGGAGATGAGATGGGAGAATATGGAAGGACATAGCACAAACACATTATTTTCAAGAGGACGCTCCCATGAAAGAAATAGATCTAAGTTCTCAAGTGGGAGATCTAAGTCTAAGGGTAGATCTAAATCTCCTGAAAAGTTTGTAAAGGTATGTTGTGTTAGCACCCTGTAAATTTGTTCGGCTAACAAAACAAACGACAGGGGTAACTATTTCAACCTACTTTAGAGCTGGGCACTATCATTTTCAACTCAGAGAGGGCTCTCTCGTGTCACCTACTATATCTTTGGCAATTAGTGGCTAGATTTGGTTTATTTTGGGGGGTTTATAAAGTTGTTGGCGAAGAAAGGGAGGTGAAATTTGGGGCTATGGAGTCGAAAATGAATAAAGCAGTGGCAGGCCATTAGAACTATCTAGAGGAGAAAGGCTAAATGAGGAAATGAGTTTGAGTTTTAAATTGAAATCTGCAGGATGAAAGAGGAAAAGGAAAACAAATAACTGCATCAAAGCATGTTGAAATGAATTCTAAATTAGTTAAGAAGAGGATCACATAATTTAAATTGCTAAGTTGAGAGCATAATAAGACGAATTACGGACCTTTAACTCTCCAATTTAAAAAGAGGAAAATGTAAACGAGATTTTAAAGACACAAGAAATACACACTATGAGATAAAACAAAACTCATATCACGGCCATTAGAATCTTTTCATAAACAGTTCAAAATGCTTCTGCATTATATATCCACTTTAGCTCCAGGAATTTACAAAGTCTTCCTGCTACGAGGGCAGGCCCCTCTTTGGTCCGTGCCTTTTTTTTATCCTTAGAATAATATATATAGAAAATTTACATACGGGATTCAAAATGACTCAACTTCCCCACAGTTTTAAAGATAGACATCAGTTACAAAGAAGGAGTAACATATAACATTTGTACTCTTATTTACAGGGAGAGTTATAAACAAAAACTGACATATCTGAGATTTTTTCGTTGAACGTCACATGTCCATATTATTACAAAATTCTCTTAGACATACTCAATTTAGGCTGAGAACTATTCTAGATTTAGCAATTTCTTCCTTTAGAGTGCCCAACCAAGCCGGTTGTTTTCCCCCAACGCTCTCAACCACCTCAACTCTGATCTTTGTCTTATGTCGCTTGCTCTGCTTCCTCTTTACTGCTCGCTTGTGGTGTCTATCTGCATATCCGTTGATGATTAAATCTTTCATGATGGGATTTAATCTGACCTCCTTATATGCTTCTGGCTCTGCTGCAGGCTTTGTATGAAATTTCATTGCTAATATCTGTGCAACCAACCTCTCTTTCTTCTTCACTGATGAATTTGTCATATTAGTTGAAAATCATGTTTCACTGGAGGCCACTTGGTCTGTTTTATCCATTTTTCCCAGTTTTGCAAAAAACATAAGCTTGTCTCCCTTAATCGTACAAAAATTAGGAAGTTGATCCAGTTTGAAATTACTCTGTTAAGAAATGGAGAGTCGATTTCTCAAAATAGAGTAATGTTATCTATGTTTTGAAGGATGGTTGTCATCGAGTGCCTAATCACAGATTACTGACAAAAGTACTTGCCTGGACAATGACCTATCGCACTCGGCTGCCAGTTTCGAATGATGAGCCTTCAAATCATATTTCTAGCGACGCTTACCCGATGTTGCACGGTGTAAAGTACTCGAACAACCATACTAATGTGATTCAATAAGCCGTCACCTCTCCCCTTTTCACATGCGATCTTCGGATGTGACATGTATCAAATGATTTTCTAACACGTGACATCAGAGTGAGCTTGGGTGGTTTCAGGCCTACCCTCTTTTCCCCCGATACGTACTTGGTGGTGCCACGTACCCTTCAGAACAAAACCGCGGTATTTCCATCAGCCCGCCTTCAGGATGTTAACTAGTACGCTATTTCTCCAACCGATGTGTCTTTTGACCGTTGATTTGGCAGCGCTTACGATCACGATCTGTCGGGTCCCATCCAATCCACCTTTCCGCTATATTCAACGTTGTCTTCTAGATGTGGATTTATCTGCCAATCTATCTCACCTCCATACTGACTTAGCCTCTTGCTAGGTTTCGAGGTTGGGTGTCCAAAATAAAATTTTACAATGATAACATAGTCTCCAACCGAGGATGCTATCCTCCCTGCGAGGTAGCAAAGAACAATAGATCCCGTGCTTTATCCATTGGGCTTTTGTCATAACAGGTGTGTGCCATGCTTTGACCTGAAGATTGAACGTTGGATATATTGCTGAAATCTAACTAAATACTTTATTCAGGAATCTAAAAATGCTTGATCGTCAAGCTTCTTCGCACCTACCTACCCTAGTAGTTGAAAATGTGTTTCAAATCAGATGAAGTCATAATGCCAATGTAACCACACAGTCATTTTATCTAATGCTTGGTTTCTTTGCACATACCTGGTCCAATGTCTGCTTTCCAACAACTCCTTTGGGAAGTTATATATGGATTTGATTTCTAGGATTTCAACAATATTGGGACTGTGTACTATTTCTAGCATAATTGCAAATGAATCTTCCAATGTATGCATAAGGCCCAAACTATATCTCATTTTTTCCACTGCATTTTGGTTTTCATGTGATTCACCTTGTTGACTTCCATCAAGAAGCTGATAGATTTGCTGAGAAGGCTAGAAGTAACAGTTTCCTGAATCACAAGACAACCATGGATGAAGAACAACCTTTGGTGTAAAGCGACCCATATCTAATACTGACGTTGATTTACCATCATCTTTATTTCCAAGATGGTAGTTGAGCATAGGCTGCAAATCTGAATTGAAATAACCTTCCATGTAATCTACAACATGATCATTAAAGACATGCGAAGGTTGTTGGTCTTCCTTACTTATAACAATTTTCTCATGTAAAACAGTGCCACTGTGAATGCAGTCAGGATTCCCTTCTTCCTCTGTTATCTCATGATTTGCTTTCAACAATTCAAAGGAAGAAAAACGTAATGGAAGATAGTTTTCATTTGCAAGTCCACTATTTTCTTCATATTCAATATCATGCCTGGAGGATTTCTGATTTGAAACATTATAAACATTTTTCTTCAGCAATTTGAAAGAAGCAAAACACAATGGCAAGGTTCTTTCACCTGATTCAAAACCTTCTTCATTTTCTTCACTGCTGTCATATGCACATTTTTCAATTTCTTTGGATTGCTGAACACACTCATTTTCAGATTCATCTTCGACCAATGGCTGCAAATTTGAACTGACAAGACCTTCTACATAATAAGTAACAGGGTCATCAAAGACATGAGAAGATTTCTGCAATATCTTGTCAATTTGTTCCAGTGAATCAGTGTGATTTGACATCAACACACATTCCTTTACTTCAATGATGATCTTAGAATTTTCTTTCAAAAATTTAAATGAAGAAAAACATAAAGGTAAAGAATTTTGTTCAGCTGATTCAACACTTTCTTCTTTGTAACTGTGATATGTAGGTTGATTGCTCTCATTACACTGTTGAAAAGGAACATTTTTTGATAGAGAACATGCAGTTGGTTGTTCTAGGAAGTCAACATCATAATCATCATCATATTAATCATATATAGGAAAATCAACAACATCTACAATGTCATCTAACAAGGAAAAGCTTGGAACATCAACCTGTTCTTCAACATACTGATTTGCAAACTCATCTTCTTGATTATCTACAAATGAACACATAAAACAATCAGCCCCATGCTTACCATGGGATGGATTAGAATCTAAATAGACACCTCCTCTTTCAATAAGTGGAATATAATCTTTATCAAAATCATTAGCATTGAAAAATTCAAGAGGACCTATGATATTATCAACTCTCTGCTCAATATGCCAATCGACTATTTTCTGTTAATATTCATTGTCATGTTCTTTAGCATCCAACTCCTCATTTCAAATCTGTTTACATGCTTGGATATTGTGTTGAAACTCATGTGCATCATTGAACATTTGATGTAGGGACTTAGGTCTTCTTTCCATCAGGAGGAAAGACAAATTTGGATGCAACATTGTTTCATAATGGAGCATGGAAACAACTTCAATGGGTTGAATTTATTTGGTCAAATTGTAATAAATAATGGAAAAACTTCTACTGAATGTAGAAATAGTTTCATTGCTATGCCTTTTCAAGGCATATAACTCTGCAAGTTGTAGATCCAAAGATTTCTTCTTGCCCCAAAACTTCAAAAATACATTCTTCAATTCCTCCCATGAGCTAATTGTCTCTAGATGCAAATGCTTAAACCAGTCTTTGGTATCCCCTTTCAAGGATTGAGAGAAGGTCATCATACAAACATCATCATGATCAATCTCAAACAAATCTATAAAATGTTCAAAATATTGGATGTGTTTTTCAGCTGTGATGGCATTAGGTTCTCCATCAAATACAGGCAGGTACTTATAGTGCTTTGGAGGAAAATCATGAAGGATGTGAGGTAATTTTAAGGTTTTGTATCTATGATGAATCTTGGAGGGTGTTGGATCAAGTACAAGAGGTGAAATATCAGCCTTGGTTTCATGAGACTCGTCAACTTGGCTATGGTCACCACATGGATCAAATGGAAACTTTTGATCAAAATCAGTGATAAACTGAGGAGATATATGTACAACTTTAGGAGGAGGATATACAATTGAAATATTCTCATGATCATCATTTGAATGCAGCAGATAAAGAAAGATTTGTTTAGCATGTTCAGGAAATGACAAAAGGTAATTAATAACAAAAAATATTATGTCTTGGAAAAAACTCAACTTTAGGTACTTGTTTTATCCCATGACATCCTTTCATACCTCTTCCAAGGGATATCATCTTCCAGTGGAGTCTTTGAATTGCATTTGAAGCTTGAGTGGAGTTGCCAATAAAATCTTCAGGCTACTGAGTCTTTGGATAGTGGAGTCACCATGAAAATTTTGAATTATAGATTCTTGAAAATGGAGTCGCCAGGTGAATGATGTACAACCTTTCCGTGTCTGAATACTCTTCACCATCAATACTCAGATATGAACTTTGTCATTTCTCCAAGGGAATATTTCACCTTCGTTCCCCGACAATGACGCCAGAATCTTAGCACCCTGTAAATTTGTTCGGCTGACAAAACAAACGATAGGGGTAACTGTTTCAACCTATTTTAGAGCTGGACACTAACCTTCTCAACTCAGAGAGGGATCTCTAGTGTCACCTAATATATATTTGGAAATCAATGGCTATATTTGGTTTATTTTAGGGGGTTTTATAAATTTGTTGGCGAAGAAAGGGAGGTGACATTTGGAGATATGGAGTCGAAAATGAATAAAGCAATGGCAGGCCATTAGAATTATCTAGAGGCAATGAGTCTGAGTTTTAAATTGAAATCTGTAGGATGAAAGAGGAAAATGAAAACAAATAAATGCATCAGAGCATGTTGAAATGAATTCTGAATTAGTTAAGAAGAGGATCGCATAATTTAAATTGCTAAGTCGAGAGCATCATAAGACGAATTCCAGAATTTTAACTCTCCAATTTAAAAAGAGGAAAATGTAAATGGGATTTTAAAGACACAAGAAATAAACACTATGAGAGAAAACATAACTCATATCACAATCATTAGAATCTTTTCATAAACAATTCAAAACGCTTCTGCATTATATATTCACTTTATCTCCAGGAATTTACAAAGTCTTCCTGCTAGGAGGGCATGCCCCTCTTTGGTCTGTGCCTTTTTTTTTATCATTGGAATAATATATATAGAAAATTTACATATGGGATTCAAACCGAATCAAATTTCCCACAGTTTTAAAGATAGACATTGGTTACAAAGAAGGAGTAACTTATAACAATTGTACTCCTATTTTACATGGAGAGTTATAAACAAAAAATGACATATCTGATATTTTTTCATTGAATGCCACATGTCCATATTATTACAAAATTCTCTGAAACATACTCAATTTATCCTAAGAACTATTCCAAATTTAGCGATTTCTTCCTTTAGACTACCCAACCAAGCCGATTGGTTTTCCCCAATGCTCTCAACCACCTTAGCTCTGATCTCTGTCTTCTGTCGCTTGCTCTGCTTCCTCTTTATCGCTCGCTTGTTGCGCCCATCTGCATATCCTTTGATGATTAAATATTTCATGATGGGATTTAATTTGACCTCCTTATCTGCTTTTGGCTCTGCTGCAGGATTTGTATGAAATTTCGTTGCTAATATCTGTGCAACCAACCTCTCTTTCTTCTTCACTGATGAATTTGTCATATTAGTTGAAAATCATGTTTCATTAGAGGCCGCTTGGTCTGTTTTATCCATTTTTCCCAGTTTTGCAGAAAATATAAGCTTGTCTCCCTTAATCATAGAGAAATTAGGAAGTTGATCCAGTTTGAAATTACTCCGTTCAGAAATGGAGTGTCGATTTCTCAAAACAGAGTAATGTTATCTATGTTTTGAAGGATGGTCGTCATCGAGTTCCTAATCATAGATTACTAACAAAAGTACTTTCCCGGACAATGGCCTATCGCACTCGGCTGTCAGTTTCGAATGATGAGCCTTCGAATCATCTTTCTGACGACACTTACTCGACGTTGCACGATGTAAAGTACTCGAACAACCGTACTGATGTGATTTGATAAGCCGTCAACTCTCCTCTTTTTGCACGCGATCTTCGGATGTGACATGTATCAAATGATTTTCTAACACATGATATCGGAGTGAGCTTGGGTGGTTTCAGGCCTACCCGTTCCCCCCCCATAGGTACTTGGTGGTGCCACGTACCCTTCGAAAAAAAACCACGGTATTCTCATCAACCCGCCTTCAGGATGTTAACTGGGCACTATTTCTCCAACCGATGTGTCTTTTGATCATTGATTTGGCAGCGTTTACGGTCACGATCTGTCGGGTCCCATCCACTCCACCTTTCTGCTATATTCAACACTGTCTGCTAGATGTGGCTTTATTCGCCAATCTATCTCTCCTCCATACTAACTTAGCCTCTTGCTAGGTTTTGAGGATGGGTCTCCAAAATAAAATTTTACAGTGATAACATGTTGGAGATGTGGAAAAGAAGGGCACTACAAGAAACAATGTAGATCCAAAGTTGAGAAAAAGAAGGGATCTAAAGAATATCCTTCTACAGAAGAAAAGATCTCCAAGGAAGAACGATAGGATGTGTACTTGGCTTCTTCAAGCACACATGCAGATCATGAGGCATGGTTGGTTGACTCGGGTGCATCGTTTCATATGTCTCCCCACAGGGAGTGGTTATTGGAATATGAAAGGTATGATGGAGGTAATGTTTTCCTAGGTGATGATTCGATAACCAAAATCATAGGACGAGGAAAATTCAAGTTGATTCTCATATATGGAAGGATTAGAACATTGCCTGGTGTTCTGTACATCTTAGGTGTGGCCAGAAATTTGATTTTTGTAAGAAAAATGGACAATGCAGGGGTAAAAACAATATTTGAAAAGGAAACCTACAGGATGGTTCGAGGAGAAATGGTGTTGTTGAAGGAAGTTCAGTTTCGAACTCTGTATAAGATGCAAGGAAGCACTATTAGTGATGGGTGTAATAGTTCCATTGTTCCTAATATTGGAGCTGAAGAAGAAATAACTCCTACAATCTTTGGAGAAAAGGTTATGTTGTGGCAACAAAGACTGGGACATATTAGAGAGAAGGGTCTTCGACTACTACACGGTAAAGGTATGGTTGAAGGTATGTCTAACTGCTCTCTGGATTTTGATTTCTATTAACATTGTGTATATGGAAAGTAGAATCAGGTAAGATTCCCCTCTCGTGCAACGAGGGCAAGATGAATTTTACAACTAGTTCACCATGATATTTTTGGACCTGTGTCAGTCCCATCATTGGGAAAATTTGTGTACTATGTCTCATTTATAGATGAATTATTGAGGAATACTTGGATATATTTCCTCAAGAAGAAATCTGAAGTCTTTGACAAGTTTAAAGAGTTTAAGGCTCTTGTTGAAAATTAAACATAGAAAATAATTAAGGTGTTGAGGAAAGATAATGGCAGAGAGTTCTGCGGGAATGAATTTGAAGAATTATGTAAGAAGTGTTGTATAGAAAGGCAGAAGACTACTCCATATACACCTCAGTAGAATAGAGTTATGGAAAGGATGAACATGACGATGATGGAAAAGGCAAGGTGCATGCTCAATGGTGCCAGGCTAGGGAAAGAATTATGGGCAGAGGCAGTGGGTACTACATGTTACCTGGTCAACAGATCACCCTCATCAATGCTAGATGAAAATACTCCACAAGAGGTATGGACTGGTAAGAAAAATTCTCTCACACATCTCAAGGTATTTGGTTGTGATGCATATGTTCATGTTCCAAAGGAAAACATGAGTAAGCTAGATAAGAGGGCTGGAAAGTGTATCTTTATTGGATATAAAGATGGTATCAAAGGTTATAAAATTTGGAACCCAAAAACTAAGAAGGTAGTGTATAGACGAGATGCGATATTTAGAGAAATGAAGAATGTTGTTAAACATGAATTCCTACGAAGTAAGGAAGAACCAGAGAAAATAGAGTTTTATTTAAAGGATGATGAATCAGACTCTACAAAAGAACATGAATCAGAAGAACAAGATCCTCATACTCCATTATTGAGGAGATCTGTTCGATAAAGAAGGCTATCAGAAAGGTATACTCCATCTGATTTCTGTTCAAATTTTGCTTTGTCTATTACTGATGATGATCCTAGAACTGCCAGGGAGGTAGTGGATTCATAGGATGAAAATCTTTGGAAAAAGGCCATGGACAAAGAAATGGTAGCCTTGGATAAGAATGAGGCTTGGGATCTAGTGGACTTGCCGACTGGAAGAAATCCCATTGGCAATAAATGGGTATTTAAAAAGAAGCTGAATGCTGAAGGAAAAGTGGAGAAATACAAATCTCGGTTAGTAGCAAAGGGTTATTCCCAGGTTGAGGGAATTGATTTTGGTGAGATTTTTTCTCTTGTTGCCAAGCTAACCTCTATAATATTTTTGTTATTTGTTGCTGCTACATTTGATTTTGAAATAGAACAAATGGATGTGAAGACAAAATTCCTACATGAGGATATGGAAGAAGAAATCTATATGAAGTAGCCATAAGGATTTGTTGTGGAGGGAAAGAAGGAGAGATGAAAAATTCTCTGTATGGTTTAAAACGATCACCGAGGATGTGGTATCAAAAATTTGATACTTATATGTTGGGAGTTGGTTTCACAAGAAGCAAAGAGCATCATTGTGTGTATTTTAAATTAATTGGTGATCATTTGATTTATTTGGTCTTGTATGTGGATGACATGTTGCTGATAGGAAACAACAAGGAGATTATCCAGGATGTAAAAAATTAGTTGTCCTCTAAATTTGACATGAAGGATCTCGGTGATTCAAATTTCATTTTGGGCATGGAAATTAAAAGAGATCAGAAAAAGAGGAAAATCTGGTTAAATCAGAGAAAATATGTCGAGACAATATTGTGGAGGTTTAATATGCAGGAATGCAAACCGGTCAAGGTTCCTATTCCTGTTGGTGTAAATTTATATGTGGATGAGTGTCCCAAGACATAGGAAGAGGAGGAGCACATGTCTCGTGTTCCATATGCGAGTGCAGTTGGTAGTTTGATGTATGAAATGGTCTGTGCTAGACTGGACATTGCACATGCAGTGGGAGTTTTGAGCAGGTATATGTCAAAACCAAGGAAGGAATATTGGACATCGGTAAAAAGGGTTTTCAGGTATTTGCGTGGCACTTCTAGCTATGGATTGTGCTACCATGGAAGACCAGGATTGGAAAGAGTGGTGAATATACATGGATTTGTGGATGTATACTAGGCTAGATATATGGATCGTAGAATATCTACAAGCGGGTATGTGTTTAACCTGTTTGGAGGAGAAATAAATTGGATGAGAAAAAGACAGGTTGTAGTGGCACTTTCAACTATAGAAGTTGAATACATGGCAACCACTCATGCACGTAAGGAAGAAATATGGTTACAAATATTGTGTTCAAGTATTGGGTTGGTATAACAAGTTGTAAGGATAGATTTTGACAATCAGAGTGCAATGTTTCTGGCGAAGAACTCGACTTATCATTCAAAGACAAAGCATATTGATATTCAATATCATTTTGTGAGAGACATGGTTGAAGAAAATAAAGTATTTCTCATGAAGGTGGACACTTTGAAGAATGTTGCAGATTCATTAAAAAAATATGTGAGCACTGAGAAGTTCTCTTGGTGTAGAGGATCCATGGGCATTGCTACCCTAGATTGTTGACTATGTAACCCCATGTATGCAAATAAAACAATAAGTGGGAGAATTTTTGGGTATGTGTTATATTATTTGCACGAGTAGTGGTGTCTGCATTACCCCAAGTGCGCAGGACCCACACGGGGGTTCAGGGGCAGTGCCCCTGAGAAT
Source organism: Picea engelmannii (assembly GCA_009831015.1). Classification (NCBI taxonomy): domain Eukaryota; kingdom Viridiplantae; phylum Streptophyta; class Pinopsida; order Pinales; family Pinaceae; genus Picea; species Picea engelmannii. The sequence continues at coordinate 258,424 of ML784505.1, forward strand.
TGTTTTTTGCCTCAAGAAACATGTTGCATTTTACCTTGTTTTTCGTGTTGCCTTGATTTTTGTGTCCATTGTTGGACTTTTTTTGGCACATGGTTTTTTGTCGATGGTTTTCTATTTCTGGTTAAGGAATTAGGGTTGTTGACTAATCCAGGTTATTGGGTTAAGGTCTTGGATGCCGCTATCTCCTATATGTATATTGTATTGTAAACAATGTATCACTATGAATGAATATATAATATGTTGGTTTTCCCAGTTTGGGTTTGTTGGGGAAAAATATATGTGTAATGTTTGTATTTGCCATTGTATATTTTTTGTTCTTTTACTAAAAAATTGTTTGCAGTAAATATTGTACAAGGTTAAAATCTACACACATCACTTTTTATTGGACTAAAAGGGAAAACAACAAAACATAATAGAAATATACTTACTATATTCACTCCCTGTCACAAGAGTGCCACAAAAATTATTTCAATGAGTGGAGATGTAGGGATTTAGATGTGCACCATTCACCCATCCCGGACAAAGAATATCATTTAGTTGTGCGATTCTGAAAACTCCAGATTTTTGAATTTCTACAACTATGAAGGGTCCAAGCCAATGCATCTGCAATTTCCTTAGATTCTTTTGATACTTTTTTCGTACACCATAACTTGATCACCTAGCAAAAAATTATTGGTTTTAATATGCCTTTCATGCCAAGTTATCTATCGATCCTTCTCCACAGTCTGATGAAAATATGCTAGAAATATTGCTTCATCCGATTCTAATAATTTTACGACCTATTCCACAACTGATTCATCATCTGTCATGTGGGTCACGTGCACAATATATAAGCTTAGGGTGATGAACTTGACTGGACGAATTCTTCTCTACCATAGATCAATTGGAAAGGAGTGTATTTATGCAATTTATTTGTAGTAGTCCTGTAGGCACATAACATCGATGGAACACTTTCATCCCAGTTGTCCATATTTTCACAACATACTTTCATGAATCCTTTCTCCAGAATCTTGTTAAATGCCTCTACTGTACCATTTTCTTGTGGAGGATACATGATAATTTTGTGATGTTGAATTAGGAACTCAGGAGTGAGAGTGGCTATGTTTTCACTGATAAAATGTGCACCTTGGTCACTGGTCAAACTTCTAGGACACCTAAACCAAGTATTAATGTTCTAAAAAATAAACCTCATCGATGTATATGTAGAGTTATCCTTTATTGGTTCTGCTTCATCCCAGCGGGTGAGAGAGTATGTAGCATTGATGATATATGGAGCCTTCGAGTGCTTGGATCACAGATTGATAGGTCCTATAAAATCAACCACCCATTTCTCAAAATCTTGAAGAGCCTGAACATGATGTAAGAATAACTCATCCCAACACGACGACTTATTGACACTTTCACATACATCACAAGCTCTGACATATTTCTTAGCATCTTTGAAGACAATCAACCACCATAATCTTGCTTGAAGTATCGTTTGTGCAATTGCTTTCCCTCCAACATGTCCTCTCGCAACTCCATTGTGAAATTCCCACAATATCTCAAGTTGATCATGTTTAAGTACACACCTTCTAAGCATACTATCCAACCCCAACTTGTATAGGTGTCCCACGATCAACTGACAATATGTAAACCAAACTACTAGGTGTCTCTTCTAAGTTGTGGAATAACCATCATGCATAGTACCAGTAGTGAGAAATAATGTAATATTAGAAAGATAATCAAGGATAGCCTCTACTCAAAAGAGATCGACATCTGAGAGCTGGTCATCAACAACTCCGCCACTTTCCCCTGACTCCAGTTGAGATAAGTAATCATGACCAACATTTACTTTTCCTAGCTTGAAGATGACTTCAAATGAAAACTCCTGAAAAAGAAACAACCACCTACAAAATATCCCTTCCAACACATTCTTATTAACCAAATATTTCAGGTTTGAATGGTCAATAAATAATTTAAAATGACCTCCTTAAAAGTAGTGTCTAAATTTTTACAAAACATAGACCATTTCCAAACTTTCTCTTTTAGTGGTAGTGTAGTTGCTCTCATCTTGAAAGAGCTTCCTACTAGAAACATAGATGGGATGATATAGATTTCCTTCACTGGGTTGTGCAAGGATCTCACCCAAAGCAATGATAGAAGCATCGATGTGTACATGGAATTCCACATTCCAATCAAGAAGTATCAAAATAAGGGAAATATTCAAATTTTCTTTGAGAAGGTCGAAGGCTTGATCACACTCTAGTTTCTAGCTGAAGGCTTCATATTTTTTTTCAGCAAATTCAGATAAACCTGCGATAATACCTAGTGTGACCCAACGTTGACCGCAACTACTTAGCAGTCGTAGGAGGAGGCATATTGAGAATCAAAAAAACCTTTGTAGGATCAACTGGAACTCCTTCCCTACATACAATATGTCCCAACAAATTTCCAAAAGGCACACAAAATATACACTTCTTCAAGTTCAAAGATATTTGTAACTACCTGTAATGATCAAACATTAACCATAGTAACCCAATATGTTCTTTCAACAAGCTATACATTATCCAATCATCCATTTATACCTCAATAAATTTATGAATAAAATCACAGAATGTAGCAATGACGATCCTAGAAAAGATAGTTGGAGCCTTCTTCAGCCAAAAGGGCATGAAGTTATAATCAAACAAACCCCACTTTGTAGTAAAATTAATATTTCGCTTATCCTCTTTTGCAATTCTGACTTGATTATACCCTAAGAATCCATCTGTAAAAGAACAAGCTTCATTTCCCTCCACTTGATCGAGGACTTCATCACTGAAGGGGGTAGGAAATGGGTCGTTTACACAAGCTGAGTTCAAACTTATGTAATCTATGGAGACTCTTATATCATCAATACCCTTCTTGCTCTAAATTACAATGGGACTAATCCACATGAAATATTAGCCCAACTGCAATAATTCTGTCAATTTATTTATTAACCTTTTCCTTGACTCACAGATTCAGGTGGTACGGTCTGTGTTTGACTGGATTAACATAATCTTTTAATTCTATCTTCATTTCTCATACTCTTACAACAAATCCTGTATCTATGTCATTATTTTCTCATCCCAATAGTCTCCTATAGATGCCATCTTAGGATGTTCCTCACTCATGATATTTACTTTCCACAACTTCATACGTTGAATATATGAGCTAATGGTATCACCTGATAGGGTATCCTTAACTTCTCTTGTTCCTATGGATTCCTAAAATGTTAAATGTCTGATCTACTCCAACTTCTCAGGATCTCGAGGGTCCTTGTTAACCTTACTACAAGCCATATGTATTCTTACAGGAGATGGGTAACAAATATTCTTAAGATAACGTTCATGCTTATAACAGGCTGTAATTGGATGTTTAGGCTTAAATTCATTACCAAACAACATTTTATTTATTTTCTACAACACAAGTATGATTTTTGGAGACTTAGAAAAAGAGAAATCATGACAGAACTGGCTCTGTAGTACCTTCTAGCATGCATTTTTCCTTCTTGTATCCTCATGCACGTACCAAACTTTTGGAATTGTTCCCAAAGAGTGGAAAAATTGATGTGTCCACAGATAAGAGAAAAATTGTGCAGTTTCCCATACTTTTAGACAATGTTCAATGTGATCAGCTGGATCAAACATACCATATATATCTCCAAGGATAACATATGAATTTTCTTCTTTCGATGTTTTCCCAACTGGTCTACTTGTGTTAACAAAAGAAATGATGTTTCGTGGCAATATTGAATTCATCCCAATAAGAAAGAGTTTATTTGTGGGTATCCCACCACCTGGTTGGGGAGTAATTTAAATCTAGGTCGAGTGCTCAGATTCGTTGTTCTACCGCAACCTTACTCTCCATGTCAATAAGAAAACTATGCATATCCTATGTACCATCATATGTTGGATATGTCAGACAATTGTCTTAGGTTGATGGATAGTTGGTATGGATTGTTGGCTGTCATTGATGTCAACCATTGGAGAGTGATATTATATATTTATGTCAACCCTTAGTGATTAATGTCAACCCTTGGAGAAAGTATGGTAGCAAATTACGGTAACGCAAAGGTTTGGGTAATGGACCCAATATTGTTTCATGTATAATGGTATGAGTTTTAATATATTTTAAGGTAAGACTATTCTATATAGATAGTACATGTCATTCCATTTCTGGTGGTATGTGGAACGTCACATAACTCCTCACGGTTAGAGAGTTATGGCCATGAGAAGTTGGAGAACCCAGGTTTGGGTAATGGACCCAAGTTTGTTTGATGGATAATGGTATGAGTTTTTATATATTTGCAGATAATACTATTCTATATGTATAGTACATGTCATGACATTTCTGGTGGTATGTGGAATGTCACATAACTCCTCACGGTTTGAGAGTTACGACCTTACGAAGTTGGAGGACCCTCATATGTTGGCTTGAAGCCCCAAAAGGTCAAAGAAGTCAAAGAGCTTGTAAAAAAGAAATTATTATTTAAATGATAAAGTAAAGTGACAAATTCAAGAAGGATTATTTAAATAATAAAGTGAAATGACAAAATCAAAGAAGATTATTTAAATGATAAAGTGAGGTCACAAAGTCAAGGAGGAATATTTAAATGATAAAGTAGTGGAGAAATTTCTAATTATGGAAAGTGGTTAACCCTAAAAATGAGGAAAATAGGTTAAGTGACCTATAAATGGGTTAAGCGACCTAGAAATAGGTTAAGTGACCTAGAAATGGGTTAAGTGACCTAGAAGATGGATAGTATAAATAAGAGGCAAGGTTCTCTCATTTTACATCACACTTGAGCATATTGAATATATATAGGTGACTGAGGTAACCAAAGGATATCTAAGCCAAATTTCAGAGGGAAGGTGAAGAAAAGAGGGCCAGAATTCAAGGGAAGATAAATTCTTTTGATGATGCTTTCTAAGGTATGTCATTTACAGGTCATCTCACCATTTTTGCAATAACTTTTATTCTAGAATGATTCAGACCGTGAGATTGATATTCCATTGAGGGAACATATCCAAGTATCTGTGGTAAAAATTCATCTTGTGGGTCGTTGTATTTTTGGATTTACACTCCGTGGAAAATAGGGTTTGTGGCTAGTCCTGAAATTAGTCTAAAATAGGTGTTTCGGGTAAAAACATCATAACTTCTTCATAACAGATACAATTTAGTAAGACCAAATGTGTTGGTTAGAGTACAATATGTAGTATGTTGTGTAACATTTTCAGATCTATTAAACAAATATTCCATGTGGGGCACACTCTACAAGGTAGCTCTCTAAAATAAGCCAAAATTCAACAAGATATGCCATTTTTTCTATAACTCCTTTTCTAAGAGGTTCCAAGTAGTGAAACCTAGAGGAATTGCATAAAACACACTGAAGAACATTGTGTATCAGTTTCAAATATTTATTCATTACAGGTACATAGTTATGATTATTTCAAGTTAGGGTTGTTGACTAATCCAAAACTAGTCATGTGAGACTAAAGAAAAGTTTGATGAAAATGCTAGTCTCTTGTTGTTAAAGTTAAGGAAGCTTTGTAGGCATGTGATCATATACACCAGGTATATTACAGAGTTACAAATCAGATTTGGATGATGAAATTGATGAGGGAATTTGGTTGAGGTACATGTCGGGTACATGGTTGAGACAAGTAGTTGATGAGTTGGCACATACATGAGGTGTATAGTTGATGATGTTGGTACATCTTGATGAG